>CAUYPK010031656.1:0-64301 GCA_963574355.1 Loris lydekkerianus | reverse complement strand
CTTAATTTTACCCTAAAAACCGGGAAAACTTAGTGACTCGAGTATAAGCCGAGGTGGAAAATGCAGCAGCCACTAGTAAATTTCAAAAATAAAAATATATACCCAAAACAATTACAATAATTGAGGAATCAGTAGGTTAAAAGCTTTTCAATATTTATTGCTAAAGAAAAACTGTAAACTAGCAACAACAACTTTAAAACTTAACTGTACTGCCTTAAATGGGGTTTTCACTTAATTAAATGTGCCATTAAATATTGTGGGTTAAATAGTTCAGTGGAATACAGTTCAGTTCAGCCCCCACTTGTGGACTGAGCTGAAGCACCACCCCCTCAAGCAGACGGCAGAAGACAACTGGGGACTACGTGCGTTTGATTAGGTGCGCGCGCACCCAATCAAATAAACTGTATGACCCGAGTATAAGCCGAGTTTGGGTTTTTCGGCACAAATTTTCGGCACAAAAACTCGGCTTATACTCGAATATATACGGTATGTAGTTTCAAATCTTTTTGCTTTTGTTCTTGTGACTTTAGAACATTTTCTTATATTATTGTTTTTAGTATTCGATTTATTCTGTGTCTTATTTGGGGAAAACTATTATAAGTATGTTGTGTCTTCTTTCCTATCTTCTACATTTATTATTTTTAAAAAAATTTAAAATTTCTTTTTAAAAATTCTCTTTGATTTTTTAGTTTTCTTCCTTTCCGTCTTATATTTATCCTAAAGCATAATATGTTGCTTTTGAGTTATTTCCTATTTAACTTTCATTTCTGAAATAATTTTTTTGTTTTAGCACTTTTGAAATATTTTTTCTTCTCATGGAACATATGATTAGAGCTTTTAGAATTCTGATTTATGATGTTCTTTTATATTTTCAATATTTTTCTTAATTTGTTTTAGCATGCTTTGAAATATTATGTTACTGTTAATATGTGTTTTCTGGTCATTTCTTTATGGCTTGCTTGTGCTGATGCTATTTTAACATTTTCTGTTTATTCACATTAAATTTATATATGATTGGGCCAATATATTTTCTGGTTTCCCAATTCTAAGTCAAGTAAGCTTGTCTTTGTCATTGGGGTGAGGGTTGAGCCAGAATAACTTCTAGCTTTATTGTTCTTGGTGGCCCCCTTCTATTGTTTTTATGAAGTGATTTTTTAAAATTTCATAATATTACAGGGGTACACACATTTTGGTAACGTGATTTACCTTTGTATATTTTAAGTCAAAGTTGTAAGTGTGTCCTTCACGCAGATGTGTGAACTGTACCAGTTAGGAGTGAATTTACCCATCCCCACCCCCCACACATACTTAATTTCTGTTGAGCTTTACTTCCATATGTGTTTATATGTGTTGATCAACTAGTTCCAATTTAGGATTGAGTACATGTAGTGTTTGTCTTTCGATTTTGTGACACTTCATATTTTTGAAATCTGCTTCCTTACCCCTTTAATTATTTAGATTTTTTTCTTTTTTTCCTTCTGTCCCTGAACTGCTCAGTTTGGATTCTATTCACAGTAGGTTGTCCTTGCTGAACGGCCATGGTTCTTGATTATCCTATGGAACACATTTCATTCTGATTTTTTTCTATTCTCAGATTGGCTGTGTTCTTTCCAGTGAGGACTTTTTGGAAATTTGAGGATTTCCTTATTTGCAGAACTCCATTGCTTTCCCTCAAATTTCTGCTTTCATAGAAACTGATATTATGGGCCTTGTAAGCCCTGGGGATTGTGCTTACTCATCTTTTCAACTGATTTTATTATAAATGAGTGTGTGTCTATGCACATGGGTGTATAATTTTGGTTTTGTTATGCTCATACCTTTATCTGGTTTTGCATAGCACTGCAGGAGGTAGAAAAACTATACCATCATGTATACCCAAATTCTACCTGCAATTTTTACCTACGGGATTTTTTTAATAATACCCCTCTGTCTGCCCCCCTCTACCCATTGTATTGAGACTGCTTTACTTTATCTCAAGCAGTGGAACACTCAATAAGTTCAGAATGAAGCAAGTGAGGAGTGAAAGAGCTGTTGAAGTAGTTTTTGAAAGAACCAGGACAAAAAGTTTTGCAAACATTATTAGGGTGGTGAGCAATCACATGAATTAAAGGAAGATAAGTATTAAAATTTTAGATTTAGGCTCAGCGTGGTGGCTCACACCTGTAATCTTAG
Organism: Loris lydekkerianus; assembly: GCA_963574355.1. Classification (NCBI taxonomy): domain Eukaryota; kingdom Metazoa; phylum Chordata; class Mammalia; order Primates; family Lorisidae; genus Loris; species Loris lydekkerianus. Next base: position 62,129 of record CAUYPK010031656.1, on the reverse strand, counting down.
CACTCTGGGAGGTTAAGGCCAGTGGACTGCTTGAGCTCAGTTGTTTAAGGCCAACTGGAGCACAAGTGAGACCTCATCTCTACTAAAAATAGAAAAAATTAGCCAGGCATTGTGGTGGGTACCTAAAGTCTCAGTTACTCTGGAGGATGAAGCAAGAGGATCACTTAAGCCTGGGAGTGTTGGGTTGCGGTGAGCTAGGCTGTTACCATGGCACACTAATCTAGATGACAGAATGAGACTCTGTCTCAAAAAAAAAAAAAAAAATCTTAGATTTTATTGCATTTTATTTTCAGGTAGCCTGAGAAAGAGCACAAAGAGGTAATAAATGAGATTAAGTAGGTATTGTTAATTTCTGATGCATTTTACCTATTCATTGGACCATTTACAGCATTGTGTACCTGCTTTTCTTTCTGAGTAGTTTGGAATATCTTTTACAATGCCACTTGGACAACCTCTGCATGGATCCTGACACGGGTAGATGGCCCTTATACAGATAAAATCTTGATAAGCTAATATTCAAGTTATATAACCTTTAATGGAAGAAATGGGTGATTTTATTCATTCTCCTCCATTCCATAATACTGCTATAGGAAAGGCCTTTATTCTATTTTCTCCAGAAAAAAAATGAATTTGTAGTAATCTCTAGCTCATCTTTCTTACCATAAGTGTGTGTTACTGCCCTCTGCTGCATGAATTTGAATCTCTCAGGTTTTCAGACTAATAACTGTAGAATTGTTAATTTTTTAAATTTTCTTTTTCTAGTTTCAGAATGTTATGGGGGTACAATTTTTTTGGTTATATAAATTGTTTTGTAGCATTTGAGTCAAATTTATAAGTGTTCCCATTAGCTAGATAGTGTGCATTGTACCCATTAGGAGTGAATTGACCCTTCTTCTCCTACCTCCCACCTGTTTGATTTCCAGTTCCCATGAGTGTAATTTCCACATTGTGCATTTAAATGTTGATTGACTAGTTCCAATTTAATGGTGAATAGTGTAGTGTTAGTTTTTCCATTCTTGTGATACTTCATTTAGAAGAATGGTCTCCAGTTCTGTATAGTTGATACAAGCAGTATTTTTTATGACAAGTTCAGCAATTTTTTTTTTTTTTTTTTGCAGTTTTTGGCCGGGGCTGGATTTGAACCCACCACCTATGGTATATGGGGCTGGCGCCATACTCTTTTGAGCCACAAGCACCACCCACAAGTTCAGCATTCTTTATGACTAAGTACTACCCCATGGTATATATATATATATATATATATATACCGTATTTTATTAGCTCACTCATGTATTGATGGGCACATGGATTGTTTCCACATCTTTGCAATTGTGAATTGTGCAGATAACCTGAATCCACAAAGAACTCAAGCAAATAAGCAAGAAAAAAAATTAAACAACCCCATTAAAAAGTGGGAAAAAAGCAGGAACAGAACTTTTCAAAAGAATAGCCTAATGACCAGCATATATATGAAAAATTCTTAATATCGCTAATCATCAGGGAAATGCAAATAAAACCACAATAAGCTATTACTTACCTCTAGTGAGAGTGACTCATATCAAAAAGTCCCAAAACAGCAGATGCTGGCGTGGATGCAGAGAGAAAGGCACCCTCACTGTTGGTGTTGGTAGGACTGCAAACTAGTACAACCTCTCTGGAAAGTAATGTGGAGATACCTCAAAGAACGAAAAGTAGACCAGGCATTTGATCCAGTGATCCCACTACTGGGCTGTTTACCCAAAGGAAGAAATGATTACCAATTTGTTAAATCCCATTACTAACAGTTAACAAGAATTCTTGTTGTCAGAGAATGATACCATGATGAGTTGCAATTTCCAACTCCCACCTATATGGATTTATCTAGAGGTATTACTTAAATGGCTTCCTTAGAGACATTTTAACATTAAATCAGGCAATAACATGATCATATCTGCTATGTGCTTTATAAGTGAGTGACAGATATCATACACATTATTATCATATACATATTTGTATGTGTATAACATTTTATAATATTATATATGATAATATAATATGATATATAATATTAAATATATATGATATTATACATTAATGATATATTTATATCATTAGTCTATATAATATATATGATATATCTGATATATAATATTATCATACACATACATTAATGATATGTCTATCATTATTATCATATACATATTTGTATATTATCATACACAAAAAGTGCTTTATAAGTGAGTGATAGATATCAGACACATTATTATAATTAGTGGTCTGGTCTTAGGCAGTATCTACACGTGGCTAAAGTGAATGAAAAGTTTGGACTGTATAGACATACTTTGGGTTGCAACTTGCAGCTCTCAGCTTCTTGTATGAACAGCCTCCCTAAATTATCCTAGTGTATAGGAGAAAACTGAAATTCAGGGAATTTGGATGTAATACTGAGAAGGTTTTAAACGTATCTTGCCTTATGTTAAAAAGGGTACCAGTTTGCGTGGTCTTGGCCCCAGTGCTAGCCAGCTCTGACGTTAACCAGTGGGGGGAAATATATTCAAGATTTAAAACAAAAATCATACTTATACATTCTGATATTATCTAAAAGGCAATTAACCAAGAATTGAGAATTTTATTTTATTAATTAAAATATTTGTTAATTAGTAACTTTAAAATGTTGTTATTTAATTAAAAATTTAAAAATATATTGGTTGGTATGAGAGAACAAGGCTACCATAACTTTAGCTGTAATATGTAAGTAGCTGCTATGTTTTAGAAGATATTATTTGATCTTTCTTATACAGAAACCTGCCCATATAATCTTAACAGTAACAACCAAAATGCATTTTATGAATCTCAGAAAGAACAGCAATAAAAAACTAAATTTGAGTTTATTCAAACTCAGGTTTCTTGATAACTTAAAAACTAAGTGGTCAAGTGCACATATATTAAAAATGATTTCATTAGCAGTTTCAGTGAAATTAGATATTCCTCCTGTTTCCACATATTTAGCACTGTCTTGAATTAATTAAAGGTACTGTGATTCCAAGTGACTATTAATTTACTGAGTAACTGGAAAAAAACAAATGAAATTATGGACAAATTAAGTTAGTAACAGAATAACCTGATGATTGCTAGATCACTTTATTTTTGATCGTCACTTCCTTTTTCTTTGATCTGCAATAATTTTATTTTTCTATCACGTACTTAAGAGTATGTGTTTTATTGCTTCCATCGTTCATTAACTAGATTTTTAAAAATGTACCTTATCTTCTGGGAAAATTACTTGCATTTTTTGTTTTCTTTTTCAGGGCCCTAGTGGAATCTTGTCAATTGCATTCAGATTCAATTGGTTAGGTCAAGTTCAGCCATAGAGGGAAGGTGAGAAAATCAATATTGTTAACATAGACTCAGAAGTAATGATGTTAGGAAAAATTTAAATAACTTTTTCAAGTGAACATCTGACAGAATTCCCCCATAAAGTTAGAAATTCTGAGAGACAGTTATGTTTTTGTACAGAAATGTTACATTTTTCCTAAATGTTTTATGTGCTACATCTGTAAATCCTTCTATTATGAGCTGAATTATGCCCTCTGTACCTCTGCCAAATTCATATGTTGAAACTCTAACTTTTAGTACCTCAGAACATACCATAGCAGGAGATAAGGTTCTTCAAGAGGGACTAAGTTAAAATAAGATCTTTAGGGTACACCCTAACCCAATAGGACTGGTTTTCTTATAAGAAGAGGAAATTTGAATGTAAACCAAGTAACAGTGAGGGGTAGTTTTCTGCAAGATGAGAAGAGAGGCCTCAGAAGAAACTAAATCTACTGATGCCTTGATCTTGGGCTCTTAGCCTCTAGAATAGTGAGGAAGTCAATTTCTGTTGTTTAAGCAATAAAGTCTGTAATATTTTGTTATGGCAGACCTAGAAATCTAACATATGGCCTTATAACAGAAGGCTGTTGTAAGTTTTCTGCCACGATCATTTAGTCCCAAGAGTTTTACTACGTTAGGCAAAGCTGCAATACATGTCCTCATGAGCTCATAGTTTTGATGTTATTTGTAGCCCTTTACTAAGTGCTTGTCTTGGTTCCTTCAGAGAAATTGCTGTTGGGCCCTGCTGCAAGCATGCAAAGCCACCTCTAACTTTTTCTGATGCATTTCCCTTTTCTTTTGTGCCCTGCACATTATTGGCATAAGTGGGCGCTTATACCTACAAACGAGGACCTGCCATGTGCAAGCTGCTCTTTGTCAGTATTATTTTAATAGTGGATTGTACATCCATTGTTTTAAGGATGTGAACTTTGGGGAATAAATAAGAGATAAATACTTGTGTTCAACAAACCTCATGCATAACAAGCATTCAATAAATTGGAATACTATTCTCTTTATTTATTGTGTTACATTCCAAGCCAGTTACCAATTCCTAAAGCTGATTGGAGTTTAGTTTCTTGACTTTCTTTTAACACAAATTATTTTTGAACATAGGTATGATAACCTATTCCTAGAGTATCAAATTAATATCTACTACAAATAAATCTTCTAAATATAAACTAAACATATTTTCTATTTTTTGTTACAAAACTCAGTTTATGCTTCAAATAGATGTTGAATTGTCATGTGGGAAGATATTTCCTTATGTTTTGCATGTTTCCCCATTATTTTTTAATCTGTATCACAATGTATTTTTGGTATTGTATGAGTATAGTTAGGTTCAGGTAAACGACCAGGAATAAATACATCATACCATGACTTGACTAGCAACCCTGCTCTTCCATTGTTCAGTATTTCCTACTTCAAATGACCAAATCACTTCTGACTGATTAAACTGCCATATTTTCAATAGTTTCCCCTTTTGAGTAATGTTCATATTAGACATAACCTATAATAAATTTGTAGTAATAATAGGGTAGAAAGCAATCCATCCTGTTGGTGGCAGTTTGAAGGCTCATGGAACATTTTTTCCAACTCACTGTGGTTTCTAAATCTGAGCAGTTAACAGCTACTTAAAACCAATCAGCCAAAGAACACAATCTACAAACAATAACAAAAACAGGTGCTTAAAAATTAATGTTGCTGGATCCCTTTCTTCAGAGGTCTTATCAAAAATACTATCACTCTCAATGTCCTTATGAAACCTCTGCAGAACCTCAGAGATCTAAGGAACAGGGTCTGGAAGCCCTGCATCCAGATTATCTAAAGGTTGTTTTATTGCTCATCAAGATGAGATTTCTTGTAATTAAACTTCACTCAAGAATTAAACATATTTATCTTTGATTTCCAAGTATTACTTATTATTTTAGTACTGTTACCAAAGACCAATCTTGAAACAGCCTGCCAGACTTAACAAAGAGAAAATACCAAGGCATTTTCTTCTCAGTATATGGAACCACTGGAAATTGGGTGGCATAAAGGGAAAGCTGGGGTATTAAACCTTTGGTGATTGTTTCTAATTCCAACTCCACTTACAAACACAAGAATCAGTGGAAGTTTATCTGCCTGAGTTTTAGATTATGCCATTTGAATTTTATTTTTATTGATTGGGTTCATGTTCGGGGGGAAGATTGGTTCAGTAATCCCCTTTCATTTAAGTGGCAGGTAAAGTATTGAGAGTATGATCTGTCAAGGTTCAAAGAACAAGCCATTGACTGAGAACTTACGTTCCTTATTGATGTCCTGTGAAATTCCCTAAACCATTTCATGTGCACATGTTGTGTCAAGCACAGCCAGGGACTCAAATGTAAGTGCTGAGTTATTTTCTCATTAGCTAGTCTAGTTGTCTATGAGATCTCATCAGGATACAGTTCACAACAGAAACGAATGCAGGGATCAAACAGGAGATGTTATTTTTCATATCTGGTATGGAAATTGTTCCCATCAAGAAAACAGAAAGGATTTTCACTGCTAGCTTACATTTGTAACAAGTTATTTAAAAGGTAATTGACAGCAGCACATGATACGGTTATTCTATAGGCAGAGTGAGAAACATAAAACCTTATGTGATAAGATCCAAAGTGTGAGTATCACCAGAAGACAGAATGAGAAAGAAGACAGGGGAAATTTATGTAATCTTATTCTCTAGATTCTTAACATCCATCAAGATTCAACCCTGGTATAAAGATCTTTTGTGGCTATTCTGTGTGCGCAAGATGATTTGGGGTCCTATGGGACCTGCTAGAAAGTAATCTCTCTTCCCAAGTTCACCATAATAAAATAATTCTGTTCTTATTGACCTAAAGTCACCATCACCAGGATCATTTCTCTGGGCTTAACCACTAACATAGGAGTACTGTCTTTATGTACACTATTATTAAAATCTCCACGTAAATTCTGGGGAAAGGGAAATCTCTAGGAAAACCTTTAAAATTTTTGATTCCCATAGATACATGAATTCAAGCCAGCTTGAAAGCTACAGATATCCTGTGAGAGACCAAACTCTGAGACCCACAGAATTCAGCAGTGGCTGAAGCAGAGGGAGGCTCAGGACAGCAGCTCCTCAGAGAAGCTAGAGGTGGATTTCAGAGAGAGTCAAGGGCTCAACAGTGGACTACCAGCCTCTTTAGGGCTAACACCCTCACTCACTCACCTCAAGAGCCTACATTTAATAAATGTGCAATGGATGGATGCCTGAACAAATGCTGAATAAACTGTCATAGGAAGTATTCGCTAATGCCAGGAGAGAGATAATAGGATGGAAAATATAAGTTGCAGTAAACACGAATAAGGTGACAAATTGTACGCTTGACTTACCTTTAAGATTAAATATTCAGAAGGAAACCAGAATCCAGAAACAACTATTGATAAAGTTTTGCCTTTTCTATGGAATCAAAATGACCCCAAAGCTAGAGGAGCAAATAGAAGAGGGAATATGTGGCCAAAGGAAAAAGTGTTCAAGAGGCATTTTCTTCTCAGCAAAAGGGCCCTATCCCTAACTTCTGTACAGTCTTGATTTTATATATTTACTCTACTCTCTAATCATGTTATTACAAATGGCATAAAAATTTATTTTTCTGAGTAAAATATGAAGCTTGCATCTTTATGCTTAGGAAAACACACAAGGCAAAACACATGTGGGATTATGACAGTAATCCAAAGGGTAATGTTTATCTGCTGTGAGTTGATTTTGTGTATGCCTGTCTATTTGCCTACATGTGGGATATCTGTGTTTCTTTCTGTCTGTCAAACAATTTTACAGAAAGCATTTGGGTCATGAATGAAATTACTTTTTACCTCCTTCTTAGCCTAAAGTATAGTTGTGTGTGCTTTAACATTTGATTCCATATCTGTGGCTTTTTTACAGGAGAAAGTTTGTACAAGTAAATTTTATGTGAACTTTGATTTTAACTATACATATCTGGAAAAGTTTGCTTTGGGAGCTTGTGGGGTGTTCTGTGAGCCTCTGAAATAATCTCTTTATGGTGGTTACTTAGAGCTGAGAGTAAATGTTCTGTGCCTGACGTTACTTTTTAGTAGTATAGATGAGTAACGTTCTACCTGGGGATGTGGGATATTATTTTGATCAGAGGGAAATAAAGAAGGAAGAGACAGAAATAGGCAATGCAAATTTTCTCTTGGTTCATTTGAGTTGGTTCTTCAACATATGGGAAAAGTCCATATCTTTCCAAATGAATGGAAAGTGATTTTTCTTTTGCCCACATATTTAGCAATACTTTGTCTTTTCCTCTTGTTCTAAAGTGCTCTTCGAAAATACATGAACCAGTAGATTCCTAACTTAATTTTCTTTCTCATTGGCAAATTGGAATTAAGGCAAAAGATTCATCCTTTTGTAAAGTCTAGACTCAGAATTCCAAGTATAACATTTTATAGAGTACAAGTTAGTTTCCTTGCCTTCCACTAGTGTCAAAAATGACTCACTTAACCTTACAAATTTATCTCCAGGCACATTTATGTATGTATGTGTGTGTATAAACTTCATATATGTATACATTTATATATGTATGATACATATGTAGACATAATGTATATAGGTATGTACATGACTTTATATACTCATATACTTTCATTATGGTAAGAACACTTAACATGTGCTCTACCCTACTAATAAATTAAGTGTGTAATATTATTGACTATAAATACAATGTTGTACACACAAGCTAGAGTTTATTAATCTTGCTTAACTAAAAACTTTATGCCTATTAATGTACTAACTCCTCATTCTCCCTTCCTTCCAGGCCCTGGTCACCATCATTCCACTCTTTGAGTCTATAAATTTGACCTCTTTATTATAAATGCTTCATATAAGCAGAATCATGTTGTATCTGACTTTCTATGATTATTTTACTTGGCATGACACCCTCAAGGGTTATCCATGTTGATATTCTTCAGCATATATTTTTTAAGTGGGGACAAAAAAGCCCATTAAAATGTGAAAACTTCTGGCCAATTGTAGTGGCTCACACCTCTAATGCCGGTACTTTGGGTGGAGGACACCAGAGGGGGACTTGAAGCCAAAAGCTGGAGACCAATCTGGGCAATATAGTGAGACCCTATTTCAAAAAAAAAAAAAAAAAAAGTGAAAAGCTCTCCCCTAAGGAAGCACAAAGAAATCCAACGATAAAACAGGCCAGAGAGTTCATCAAGTTTTAATCCCTGTTTGGTTGTGTCTTAAAAACAACTTAGTGAAAAGGAATTTCAAGCCAGACAGACTGACAGATCAGGACAGAGAAATATATAAAACTGCAGCTGTCTTGGAGACACCAGCTCCAAATACACGCTGCAGAACTCGGCGTTGTCTGAAGGAAAATAAGGAGTCAGTAACGTTCTCGCTTAGCGACAAGTTAAACTTGTGCTCCCAGGTGTGCTGTTGTTTGCCAGGATCGGGTGTGAAATATGAGGAACATAGGTCCAAAATTTCTACTGACAGCCCTGGTAGTATCCTCTCGCTGCTAGCCGTCACTACTGCACGTTGTAGCTCAACGCTTCGGTTTCTCTGCTGTGGGACGTTAGGACCCGAGAGGAAGTGCAACAACTTTGAGCAGCCCCTTACTTTGGAAGTCAGCGCTGGGCGGTCAAACCTCACCCAAATCAGCGCGGGCGCCGGCGCGGACAGCGCGAGCCTGGAAGCGCCTCCCCGCCCCGCCGAGCCGCTACCACTGGCGCCCCCAAGCGCCCGCGCGTCCCGGTTCCTCCCGGAGTCAGAGGCTGTGACCTTCGCAGAAGGGAAAACAGACCTGGGAAGCCTCCGACACCAAACAGGAAACACTTCCCCTGTCATTTCCAGGGGCTAGGAAGCAGGAAGCCGAGGGAGGCAGGACCTCAAAGGCTCGCTGCCCCCATTCATTCCACTCTGGGACCTGCTCTTTCAAAGAGGGCAGTTGCGCGGCGCTGTCGAGACGCTCACTCCAGCCGTGAGGTCCAGCCCCGGACCATACATACCCGGGGTGTCCCCCTTCCTCCTAACCCCCCAGAGACGCGGACACACGCTCTGGGGGTGACCCGGCTGGAGCGGAGGAGGAGACCAAAAAGACCCGGTGCCTCCGGGGAAGAGGCTTACATTCCCCTTCTTTGATCTTCTTCGCTACTTCCAAAGCCTCCATTCGCATCCACTGGGCACCCCCTGGCGCACCTACGTGACGCCTGCGTGGCACACTCGGCTCACCCCAAGTCCGAGCTCACCCAGAGCACCGTCCTAACGCAGACGGTCCCTTCTCTCCGCCTCCGAGAGGGGCTTCCCCAGCTCTGCGGGCGCAGTTGGGGCTGCGGAGGGGTGCCGGCCGCCGCGCGTTGGAGCACCTTGCCCCTCTCTTTTCCACATTTACCTCTCCCCCCCCCCCCGTCTCTTCACCCTCTGGAGGTGCTGTCAGGAATTAGGAGCCCCGGCGTTCCTCTGGGGGTGAATCTCGCTTTTCCGTGTCTTGTGGGGTGGAGGAGGGGGAGGGCGAAGAGAATGAGAAGCCAGAGGGGAAGCCGGGGAAGGAGCAGCGGCAGGGGAAAGAGAGGAGGGGGCAGGAGCGTGGGGGTGAGAGACACGTTTTCACTCTTTGTCACTCTTGAATTGGGGCGGAGGGAAAAAACCCACTGTGGGAAGCTATAAAAAGCGAGGAGGGCGGGGGGAAGAGTAGAAAGAGAGGGAGCTCGCGCCGAGCGCAAGTCGCTCCCAGGGCATCGCTGCGTCGCCGGCAGCGGTTGGCTGTCCCGTGTGACGCTTTGGGGCAACTGTGATTGCAAGCGTGGGGGACCTCAGCTCGCCTCAGATCTCAGGAGTTCCATCCAGAGGCAGCTTTTGGTCCCCCGTCCTAGCTCCTGCTAACCTCGACAAGGAGCGCTTAGTGTCTTGCAATGGTTGAATCGTATCGTAGAGGGTAGAAAAAGAGGTGAGAAAAGCAACCGAGTCCGAAGAGAAGACATCGGTGCGAACTTCCCAACCCATTAAGAGAAGGATTGAACAGCGGAGATCTCGGCGGGACTGATCCAGTGCCCGGCTAGGAGGAACAGAAGCGGTGCGGTCCGCGGGGCTGGGTCTTCTTGCACCTTGGGTCACGCCTCCTTGGCGAGAAGGCTCCTCGCCTTTGATTGCTTCCAGTTATTGCAGAACTTCCTGCCCTGGTGGAGAAGCGGGTCTCACTTGGGTCGCTCAAGCTTTTGGCCTGAAGCATAAGACTGAGTTCACTCGCTCCCGGGTCTCAGAACCAGGAAGGGTTGGGGGAATAGAGTCTGCGTGCCCAAGCGCCCAGAGTGAGGGGCCCTGTGTTGGGGTCCTCCCTCCCCTTGCATTCGCACCCCGCCGTGCCTTGCGCCACCCCAGGGACTCCTCGCAGGGAGATGGCCGCGTTGATGCGGGGCAAGGATTCGTCCCGCTGCCTACTCCTCCTGGCCGCGGTGCTGATGGTGGAGAGCTCACAGATCGGCAGCGCGCGGGCCAAACTCAACTCCATCAAGTCCTCTCTGGGCGGGGAAATGCCTGCCCAGGCCGCCAATCGATCTGCGGGCGTATACCAAGGACTGGCTTTCAGCGGCAGTAAGAAGGGAAAAAACCTGGGGCAGGTAGGAACTCCCCTACACCCGGTCCCCAACACACTCCCCAGCTAGGTGCAGTAGGGACCAGCGCTCTTGCACTAGCGGTTTGCTTTTGCGCCCCGCAACATTTGGAGAGCGGCCCCAGGTATGGCGCGCAGGCGGCTGGGGAGGTTCCCCGCAGCCTGGTCTGCTCGGGCGGGGTGTCTGGGTGTCTGCTGGTCCTGCACTGCGCCGAGAGGGCGGGTTAGGGTTCTATCTCACCCTTGCTTTGGGACGTGAACACGCATCAAGACTTGGTGAGTTCCCGTGGGGACAGTGGCCGGAATGGTCCTTCCATCTATCACAGCGATCAACTGATGAAAATGTCAAGAGCAGCTAACATATAGCAACTTTTAAGTGATAGTCACGATTGTAAGCTTTTTACATGTTCATTCCTTTAGTTTTCACAACTCTGTAAGCCAAGCGCTGTGGCTTTCCCATTCTGGGCATGAAGTAATTAAGGCACCGAAGTATTAGCGATTTGCCCAAGGCACACAGTAAGTGGGAGCAGCCCAGAGTCCGCGTCCTGGGCGCTCCACTACTACATTTTACAGCTTGGAGGGGAATTTATTCCTTTTTCAGGGCCTCCTTTCCCCTCAACCGCTTTCTTTCTTCAAAGAAGTAAGGTCGCAGAGAACAACTCCAGGAGACGCGCGTATCTCACTCACCGAGAATTGTAAACCTCCCATCCAGGAGGAAGCAAAAGGATGAGGTGACGATTACAGCAGAGTAGGCGCCCCAGATAACACAAAGATGCCAGGGGCGTTTTTATGAGCGGGAACTTTCCACCAGCGTCGCTGGCTCTGTCACACAGACAGATTGACAGTCACTTGCAAACAGTTACACAAATAGACACACACAGAGCGACACGAGCCCGCACACTCGGCACCAGCTGTGGCTGGCGCGCCGTGGCCAGGAGAGGGGGCTCTGTGGGCACTGGGCATAACGACAGCTCCCCCTTCTGCTCCTTTTGTGGGAAGCTAAAACTGAAAGCCAGTTTGCCAGTGGCGCACTCACCCCACACAGCGCTTGTCAGCCGCCTGTGGCGGCCCAGGCCCGCACAGCCGGGTTTTCTCGTTTTCTCTCTAAGAAGCCTGAAGCTGCGCCTCTCGGAGAGCTCCCGGTGCCTCCTGGCGCCTCCCGGTGTCCCTGGTCACAGAGAAGGCGGCCTGGGGAAGACTGACAGTGAGGGCCAGGATGGACAGGAGAGGACTCTGGCAGGAGCTTAGCCCTCTACCGCCCTCTCATGGGTATTAACACTTGTTTTGCAGTTTTGCTAGTTTTGCAGTTCCAGAATACTTCCTGGAGCTTTGAAATGTCAAGTATTTCAGCTATCCTCTCAAAGGACTACAAAGGTTGCAATAGAGTATTTTGAAGGTCTCAAGGAAAGTAGGAAAGCATACACACACGCCTACGCAATCATTGCGTATCTTCACACACATGCAAGTACGTCCACACTTACATGGGCACTCTCATTCCTGTCCTTTCCCTGGGAGAAGTCCTGACATTTTTCAAAGTAATGGACTTAGAGGAACAGTCTTTGGATGTCCATCATGAGATGGGACGAGGCTTAGACGATGCTCTCCATCCAAATCGTAGGATTTCTCTGATGCTATTGACTTCAAATTCCACATTCTCAGTGTAAGAGAGCTTAATGTGTGTGCAGTTCCACCAAGAAGAGAGGGACAGACCCAAGGACCTTTGAGATTCTTTTCATTCTAATCCATGTATATTTGGGGGATCTTTGTTAAGCACTTTTTGTTTATGTGACAACATTAGTCCAAGACACTTGATGTCCTTCTGTCAATAATCAGTTATGTAAGCAATGTCGCTAGCCATATTGTGACACAGAATAGGCTGAGGGCCACATCTCTGAACCTAGCTCATTCTGTATCCTTTGATAATATATCTGTATATAAATGGGTATAAAACATGCTTACTTTGCTCTCCAAGTATCTACCCTATTGAGCATCTTAAAGAGTTTGCCACTCGCATCACCACAATTTGAGAATTTGTTTATTTTACAAATAAGTTGAATTTCTGATATCCCCTCCATAATGGAGTTCTATGGAATATATTTCATTACATTTACTTAATTGGGATAGCAGATCTTTAAAATTTGTTGATAGATTGTGAGTCATTTGTAACATACTAGAGATAACAGTGAAACAAAACAAATGTTGGGTTGACTAGCAGGAGGGTAATGGGGCAAATGGGAAAATTTTATTCTGTATATGCTGCACCTCATTTGTTACGAAGACACCAATAAAAAATATCTTCTCTTTAAAGTAGAAAAGAAATTCTACGAATACTTACAGGTCTTTTTATCTTCATCTTATTCTCTTGGTTATGTGGCTGCCACCAAAGTTCTTAATATTCTTAATTTCAGAAATGGAATGGAAATTAGAAATGCTATTCAAGGGAAGATATTACTACTTTATGTAGAGAAGATCTTTAGAATTTAAATGCAGCTGAGCTGAATTATTATCCATCATAATAGTAAAATATGATTGCAAAGACTGAAAGTAAAGTGTCAGATGCACATACTAGACAATTGGATAGCATTATCCTGAGGCCTAATAAGTTTGATTTTCCTCTATACCCTCTATTCATGATTGATGGTGTTGAAATATATGTCTTTAAAGGATATAGAGGCAAGAAACCATGGGATGAAACTTCAAGTAGGTAAATCAAGAGCTTAGTTTTGGTCTTCTTTTTCTTAAAAGGAGATTGAATAATCCCACTTTAATTTTTCAGGATAGAAAATTAAAATAAAATTTTATAGCCATTTCAGGAGTTTTTGAAGAGATTTAATAACTCATTAACCTACAAAAGTTAAAATGAGACTAAATGTGTTCCCAGGTTGTCTTGAAGTTTGCTTAATTTCACATGCAGAGAAATGTTCTTATTTATAGGAACTCTACTTATTCCATATGCAAGGTGTATTATTCATCATATCACCACCAGAAAACATGTTCTTGAATTTCAGAAAAGATTTAAAAGGCTCAGAGAGAATGTTCACTGTTCTACAGAGATGTTACAATTCTCATTTTAAGTTTGCTTTTAAAGATGGGTTGTGATGGAAACTGACATAGAAAACTGGGGATGGTGGCATTCAAGTAATTGGTACAGAATTAACAGAAATAATTTTGCTGAATTGTTCAATGTAGTGTTTTGATGTGCCTTTCTGTTTGCAGGTATTGCTAACAAGTTTGAAAAAGTAGTGCGTGTCTGTGCTATATGTGAATATGGGGTTATTAAGTTATGGGACTGTTGCCAACAACATACAGAGGGTGCCAAAAAAAGCATACACATTTTAAGAAAGGAAAAAATTATATTGAAATTCTAATACTCAGTATATGCTGATAATGTTTGTTATCTTATATATTGTATCTGGTATGTCTTATAAATGCAGAAGTCAAATATGACTTGAGTATTACAATTTCAAAACAGTTTTTCTCCTGCCTTAAAATGTGTATACATTTTTTGGCACTCTCTATATAAATATTTGAATATTTACATACTTCCATATTTATATATTTAAATCCCCAAGGAGACTATTTCAAATGTTCTAAATTAAAAATTATTTCAAACAAAATCTTCAGTATCATCTGGATAAATATGTTTTTATTAAATATCAAAATATTTGGTCAAATATTTTGTTTTTATATCATCTCTGGAGTTTCAGGTATTCATTTTCATGAAATCCTTCAAAACAAATTTAAAAGTTCACACAATTAAAAAAACAACTTTGCAATTCACAATTTTTGGTTTGTGAATGAAAACCGTTTGGGATTTGTGCCTGTAATGACTTTTCTTCATGCCTTTCTTTGTCCTTTTGAGACTAGCATATGAATTTAATTTCAATTCCATGGGTAGCATTCTGAAATTCTATAAAGGCGACAAGTAGAACAGTGACAAATAAGTTATATTTTAAACGTAGATAAGCTTACTGGAATGTGTTTCTAAAAAGAAGATGAAACTGGGTTTAAGGTAAATTTCGATTTCATGATTTTCTAATATAACTTGAACACTCGCAGGACAGTGGTTTGGATGAAGTTATGTTGTGGGAAAAGAATTTTTGACATTTATTGAAACACAAACTTGGAGAAGTTGGTTAGAGGGCACTACTATTTGTAGATCACATTTTTCTTTAATAAAAAGTGCTGTATCTATTTGTACGCACAAACATTCACGAAAGTGCACACGAAAAAATACTATACGCTCTGTTTTCTGTAGGTGACCTGTTCACTTTGTGAAGCTATCCATGACTTTTTTTGAACCTCAGCCCAACACTCTCTTGCTAGAGAGTCAATACTGTGGTAGCCTCTTAGTACGTAAGCAAGTCATTTTTAAGATCAGATTTTCTAAAATAATGTAAAAGATCTTGAAACAATCTACATTAAGGTTCCCAGTCTTTCACTTGGAATTATAGAGAATTGATAGTTGATACAAATGGAAGTTACTTCTTGAATAGCAAGAAAAATATTTTAATGATAATCTAAGCTTATGCATCTATCATTTTGTTTTTATGCTAAACTAGAGAGAGCAAGAGGACAAGGTTCCTTAAACTCACTCCAGCTGTGACTCTGACCCTGTCTTAGTCTTCTTTAGAATTCCCCTCTGATATAAATTTTTGTCCCCTATCTCCTTTCCAAGATGTTTCAAATCTTTTTCATCGGATAAGGGGATAAAATAGAAGGGTAACTGGTTATTCTGCTCCAAGAGAATATTGGTGCTTTCTTTCTTTCTTTTTTTTTTTTTTTCCCTAACGTAATAGTTTTAAATGTACTTAAAATAATTGGTTAAGTTTTAGAGAAAATTTATAATCCTTAACATATTTACTACTTCAGACTCATTCTCTTTCAGCTGCTCATTCTTTGTTACTGCAGCAACACCAACATTAATGACAATTTTATTTCTGCCTGTGATTTTTCTGGCCTCCCATGAGAGTTTTTTTTTTTTTTTTTTTTTACTATACCTCTAGTCACTTATCTATGAAAAGAAGATAAAACTACTTCCAGTTATTTATATGATCATTGGAAAGGTGTATGTGATATATTAGTGTCTGCCCGAGCCTGTTTTTTAAAGAAACTCTGCCCATCTTTTTTTTTTTTAAAGTCAGAGGCAAAAAAACAAAAGAAAATAAGATTAATGATAATTAATAGGTTGATTTTTTTATTGTGTAGCATTGCTTTAAGATTACATAGAAAGATTGAACAATTTTTGTTAATACTTCACAAAAATTTAGTATTACTATTTAAGGTAAGTAGAGGTCAATTTTCACTTTTTCCTCAGTCCACTTTTGCTGGGATGAGAACAGAATAAGATATTTTTCTGTAATTGTTGGTCTTGCGGGGAAAAATATAAATCATTTTCTCAAGGAGGTCAGTTAATATAATATTTAGGTGTTTTTTTTTAATTTTCTTTGTAATGTTATACTAAATTACAGAACTTTTAAGGCAGAGAGATTTCGACACCATATCTGAATTGTATTTTAACCCACTTTAGTTTGTATAGCATCGATAACAGAATTACTTATTCCACAACCACAACCACAGAACTGATACAATAGATGATGTATGTGGGATCATAATATTAGTTTAGATATGCTTACGTGCTCCAAATAATAAATGCAGAAATAAAATCAGAAAAAACACAAAAGTAATTTTTTCCCAAAGTCTCTTATCTCTCCCCCATAATCGTAGCAAAGGGACAAATATATATCAAATATACTTTTGATGTAGTACCTAATTTTAAACAAAACAATCTAAAACAAAAAGAAAATAAATCTAAAATTAAATTTTAAAATATCACTGAGTGAATAATTCCATTAAATCCCAGAACAAATCAAAGCCTCACAACTCAGTGACTTCTCAAAGTGGTAGATCTGTCCAAATCTTCCCTAACAGTCATTAGGTCTCCACCTTATGCTTTTTCATGTGCAATGAGAACGTTCTTTTGTCAGGAAACTGGAAGAAGTGATCCTCAGACATGTTACTTCCTTACACTGGCTTGCAAGCACTTATGGCCCACATTAAATTATAGCGAATGGCACTACTGATTGATTATTCACTCTGTGCCAGGAACGGAGGCTCCACTCTCATTAACTCTTTTGATCCTCTAGTCAGCCATGTAAAATAAATGCTAATATCATTCTTATAAAGCAAATGATGAAACATTTGATAAATAATAAAGACATTGATTTTCCCAACAATCAGAAAGGTTATACAATTTGTACAAGTCATACAGTGGTAAGCGATGAAAGGTAAAGTCCAAACCTAAGCAATCTAATTGTTGGAACCCATATTCTTAACCACTGGACTATGTTGCTGCAATATGCTATGCTTACTCTGTATTTAACTGTGAACATGCACTTCCTTTTAGTATTCCCTGTTATATTTTCTAATGACACGGGCATAACCCTGGCTTCATTAAAAGCCACAACGGAACTCAAACCCTCTATTCTTGCCAACTGTTACACTGAGCAGCCCAAAGTATGTTAGTGCTTCATGGATACAAAGGCAGGCATCATAGCAGTAAATTATTTTCATCTCTGTCTCTACTTGCTTCCCTACCATGGGGCTTCACTGTCAGCAAGGAAAACACACACACAAACACATACACGTTTCTTCTACTCTTTCCCATTAAATTATATCGCCCTAAGTAGAAGGGCATTTTGGTGCATAATGCCTATTTCTCTTCTATTCTCATGCAAACAAGGCACACACTCCCCTGGACCCATCTTGCTATAGACAGCAGGGAGGCACCTGCCTTATTAATAGCTTCTCAGTAATGGCTTAAAGTTGGTTCAGCTGGTATCATTTATACTATGATCAGATAGGGGAGAATTGTCTAGGCTTAGATCCTGTGTTTGCTTTTGCTTTTTTCTTAGCTTTGACCCCTTCTAACACCCTTACATAGAATCAGATGACCTGTATCAGTATTTTAGCACTGCAGTTTCCTGACAAGTTTTAAATTCCAGTTCGCAACTGACTTGCTTAATGTCTTTGCAAATGACAATCTAAGTCTTTTTTAAAATATCTGTAACACTGGGATAATAATAATAATAATAATCATAGCAACCATAATACTAATAATAGTACTTAACTTACCAGGCAATAGTGAGGATCACATGAGATAACATATATGAAAAACCTTGACAAGTCTACTTAGTTATTGTGCTGATGTCATTACTACCACTGACATTATAGAAGTAAGTAAAGTTACTTAAGTTAAGTGCGTTTACCCAATAAGAAGTGGCTGCTTAATCTTCTGCACCAACTTGGGCAGGGAGATAACTAAACTAACACAAATGATGGGCATGAAGGAAACAAATGAACTTAATTGCCTCAAGGCTAAGAAACAAGACAAAATAAACACACATGCTGTCACATTTTTCATATTAAATGGTGACATCAATAGGGATAGTAAGTTACGGTTGTCTGGTAGAAAATAAATGAACACACAGTTGAGTAATTGGTGAAATTATAGAAAGGATGCAAAAACAAGAGTACATTAAAAATATAATCGCAATAAGTAGAGGTCCTAATGGGCAAGGTGATATCAGTTATTCAGCCATAGGAACCATAAGAGTTGAACATGTGAGAGTTGACCGTCAAGAGCATTAATTTGATATTTTGCAAAGTAAGATATCACCTTCAAAGATGGAACTTCTACCTCTTTCTACCCAGTATATAGGCTTAGATAGTTTACTGTGAATTAGGAAGGCTGATGACCCCCTGTGAGGGTCAGCTATCTCTTCTAGGACTCAGACATCGGGTCTCATTTTTTCTATCCCATTTCCTTAACTTTCTTTCTTTCTATTTGTGTTTTTTTTTTTTTTTTTTTTTTTAAGCTAAATTTTCATGATTCAAGCAAATGGGAAATACTTTAAGAATGTTAAATTGAGAGTGAAAATCATCTCAGGAAAGCACGTGATAATTTTTTTAATGCGTTAGATACAAACTGTTTGCCAATAAGTGTTCTACCTGCCAACAGACCATAAACCTTCATCCAACAGGGAGGGGAGAGGGAAAAACTATTTAAAATCACTTGAAATTACAATTTCATTCAAATGATGGTTTTCATTTGCATCTTTAATAATAAGCTATTTCTGTTTTCTTCTTGTTCCTTCCTCTTTATTTCCTTCACTAAATCCTCTATAACTATCTTCCCGTAAACATGAGTACCTATGTTCTCAGCTTTTTCCACAGTCCTCTTTTATTTTTGTTCAACTTTATCTCCTTTACTGATATCATTTTCCTGTGTGAGATCATTTGTCATACACACATAGATCTACCTTGATCTTTATAAATTTTAAGGCTCATTTCATGCTCAGCTGCTTTGGAAATCCTACCAGAAACAACAACAAAGAACCTCTATGACAAAAATTAAACCTTTGATGTCTAAGCCTAAATTATCAGGAGTCAGGAATTCAAACCTTTATTATTTCTAATATCTATCAAAAAAGTCTGTAGGTAATGCAGGTCAGAAGAATCAAGTGTGGTTGTCCCAATTCTTTCCATGCCGTGGTCTGTGTCTTCTGCACTCACCAGTGATGAAAGAATGCTAGGTAGGTTCTCATCAAGACAGAGGCTTGTTGTTTCTCTAACCTTACTTATTTGAATCCTTGGGATTTAAATGGCTTTTAATTTTTTTTCTGTATGGTAGATCTATGATTAGAGGATCTCATATCTGATTAGAATATGCAAGCAAGATAGCAGAGTAGCCCAGCAGAACCATGCTGATCCCGTAGAATGTGCAAGTAACTATGATTTAAGCTCAAAATGTTACATATTACAATACATGGACACACGTATTTTAAACAATATGTAATTTTCATCTTTACATCTTGAACTATACACAAAATAGTTTTTTTTTGTTATTTGATGTTTTATAAATGATTATATATTTATTTTCAGTGTGAAAAACTCCCGAATATTTATTTTCAACCTGACAGACTCTTTAAAATGCTTGAATATTTAATAACCAAGTAAGAAGATTTTTTCAGATGTGCTTAATGATTATTTTTCAAGATAGACTTTTACAAAAGACCTAGAGAAGCTTCTGTTATCTAAGAGTTTCAAGAACTTACAGTAAACTGAAATAGAGCATTGTTAGACCTGGGAGACACATCGGGAATTACCTAATTTTCCTTGCTTGTTTGTACACATGAGGGAACCAGACTGGGAAATGTTTCACGATTTGCTGATGTACTGCATGTAGTCAGTGCCTGTCACAAAGAAATTCTTGCCTTTCAAACAATCTAAAGCAATGCTTTCTGTAAAACAAAACTCTGGAAGAATTAAATTCAGTTGTCTTGAGTTCATTACAGAGCTGATGGGAGATAAATTGTACATAGAGCTCTTTTTCAGCTCTAAATTTGTGTATGTCAAAATATATCATTGAAGCTTACAATATCATGGTGACAACCGTGTCAGTGGGTTTTAAATAAAATTAATGAAAGGAAGTGGCTTTGACGATATTGTCTTTGCTCACTTTTTCAGTCCTGATACTTATAAGGACATGAGTAGCAAGAAGCCCAGCTAGAGACTGCCCTGGAATGGCCAGAGTGCACAAAAAAAAGCGGTGGTGGACTGCTAGGAATGCAGACTGCTGGACCTTTGTCCAAGCATCATCGAGGATAGTGGCCAATGACTAAAAATTTTTTGGCAGAAAAATGGATTTTACATTATGATGCATTATGCCCCCCTCCCACACACCCACACACCCTCAATATTTTTACGATGGGAAGTGCAGCATGACATTCTTCAATTTTAGGCCTTTCCTTCTGTTCTGCTCTGTGTTATTCCATCGTTATTTTCTATATATATATATATTTTTAATGCCAGTCATGATTCATTGAACTGATGGATCAAAACCTGCAGTTTGAATACCACTGCCCCATTAGGCTACTGCCTGCGCCTGGCAAGAAACTCAGGGCAGTGGAGCTCAGCAGAACTCCAGGAAGGCACTCTCGCACAGTCAGCCCCAGAGAGGAATTCCAGAGGCAGGCAGGGCTGCCTGCACATCAGCAGCTGTCTTCTGAAACCTCTTCCACTCTTCTTTCTGCAACTCCATGTCATCCTCTGGCCTCGATGGGATAGGGAACTCTTTTCTTCAGGATGTGTTTAACCTCTTCCTTTTTCTCTGCTTGAGGGAGTAAGTGAGCTGTCACAGTAGGGCATTTGGTTTTTTAATGTTTCCGGCATGTTAAATCTGAACCTGTTACCCCACGTTAGTATTGTTCCCTCTGGGTGTATGCCTTCCACACCATCATAGTTTATTTCTAAGAACATACTGCTAAAGGTGTCTACAGTTTCCAAATGGGGTGTAGGTAAATCTGAAGGAGCACTAGATATAAATTCAAATGAAAACCTATTAGACTATTTAAAAAATATATATATACTGCACTATAGAAAAAAGGGAGGGGGACTGAAGAAGGGTGTCTCGTCTGTTGTATCATCAGCAGTCACGATGGACTGCGTATGCCTCTTCAGGCTCTCTGGCTTTTAAATTTGTATGAAACTCCTGTGTTTTTTCCAACACTGTTGGCCACCATCTCAGATTGGGGTCCCAGAGAACTCCAACACTGCACCTCAAAAAATCTTCTAATATATTTAAACCTTAGTTTTTTCATCCATAAAATGGTTATCATAAAAGTCTTTCTCTTTGCAAACCATAAACACTGTTTATTTGTATTAACATCATTAAAGGTTGTTTTATGAAAAACAAATTTAAGATCTTTCTGCCCTGAATTTGTGAAGGGCAAATCTGAATTAGACAGAATAAACTCAAGTGTAGTTTATGACTCCAAAATCATGAATTTAGCATCTGGTTAGACAGATAACTATTTAAAAACCATCGGCAGAGAGACCGAAAGCAGAAGATTTTTATGGCTTGTTTCCTTATTTTTTGCCTATTTGTTTTATTTTTCTTGGTTTTCTTCAAAAATTTTAGCATCAGTAATAATAGTTTCACAACTCTGATAGCAACATAAGTTTTTATTCTTGCGTGCTACGAATGACTCTCTTGCCTGCTGTTGGAATATCCTGCCTGTGGGGGAAGAACCACATACCTTTTTTCCCCTACCGTGCCTGAGAAATGTGCTGCTATTCACATATATTTTATATTTTCATTTACAGAGCAGGCCAAAAATTGTATAGACATTTAAAAAAGAGAAAAAAATCGCTAAATTTGTCGTACTCAAATTTACTTCTGTAATTACAAGAGGTGCTCAACGTGAGTTGTGTTCATCTTTTGTTATTACAATTTTAATACATGTTTTTCCCTTTTAAAACGTGTGTACATTTCTTGGCACCCTCTGTAGATACATGTTTGTGTACACACATGCATGCACAAACACACTATTTTTTGAAATATCTTGGAAAGGCATGACGAAGGTCTCAGAAGTAAAAACCAAGGTATTTTTAACATTCTGAAACTAAACACGTTATAGTTGACAGGGTTCAGAATAAATAAAGTTCAAGGAAATAGCCAATTGTGAAAGCAAGTTGTATCGGTGTCAAGCCACACAGACTGGGACCGTGGAAATATATTTTATCAAACCTTTTATCAGAAACTTTTCAACAGGAAAGTGAGTATTTTTCAAAGCGGTTGAAAACACACGATTGTATTGCTAAGCAGGCGTTTCCTATGGAACACAGTAAAACTTCAATTTTTCTTGTTACCTGTACAAAAATTTCAGAATAGTAAATATTATACACATGAGACTATGAGAGAAAAATTGTGTTTAGAGAACCGATGTGATTTCTTTAAAATTATTAACTGTACTTTTTAGAGCATTTTTAGGTGTAGAAAAACATTGCCTTGAAGACACAGTGAGTTTCTAAGCATTCTCCCCCGCTTTGCCAGTTTGCACGATTATTTGCAACTTGCCTTAGTGCAGTAAATTTGTTACAATTGATGAGTCAATATTGATACATTATTATTAACTAAATCCTTAGTTTACATTAGGGTTCATTCGTGTATTGTACATGCTATAGATTCTGATGAATGGGTAACGACACACATCCAGTGAAACGCATCACACAGAATGGTTTCACTGTCCTAAAAATCCTCCATGTCCCACCGAGTCATCCTTTCCTCCTCCATAAAGCCTGTTAACTGTTGAACTTTTCCCCGTCTCTGGCTTTAGCCAGGCTGTTACAGAGTTGGAAGAACACCGTAGGCTGCCTTTTCAGACTTCCTTCCTTCACTTAGAAATATGCATTGATAGTTTCTCCCCATCTTTTCACGGCAATTTTTTTTAAAGCTAAAACTGGTTTCTAGAAATAAATGAATAGTACTAACTTTAGCCAGCTCTGAATGCAATTTTTTACATCCAGTTTAATTAGTGTATGGGTAAACATAATAAATTTTGTAAACATGATTATTACTCCTTAGTAAAATGAAGAAAACATGATTATAATCTATAAAAAAAAAAACAAAACCCTGCAAGGTAGGTAATTAGAATGGGGAAAGCAAGGCAAAGGATTATAGGTCATATATTATATGATTAGATTCTTAAGAAAAAGTCTATATGTCTATTTTCCCACTTGGACATCTGACAGGCAACTCAGATCGAACATGTGCCCAAACTGAACACATTCTGTTTCTCTTATCCTTATTTCCCCCCTTCTATTCCATACAAAGGTCATTAGCATCAACACCCAGCCGTTTGTTCCAACTAGAAACAATCTGGGCTTCCTGCTTTCTATTCCTCCTCCAAAGCAATTATTTTCTAATTTATAGAATTCTACTCTTCCCAAACAGGAATCCCTTCTGCTACTTCATTGTCATTCCAATTTTTACTGTCTCAATTCAGACCATTGTTATTTCTCAATTGATTATCAAACTATGGTAAAAGTTTTTCTATTTCTCCAAAATGTCCTTCATCCTACTTCTAACGTGAACTTTCTAATGTAAAAATTTGATCAGTCTAGTCTCCATTTATGTCCATTTTTTAAAGCATGAATTCTAAACTTCTCAATGTATCATCAATTATCTTTGTCCCTCTCGAGGAGCAGAGCTGGGACTTAAAGCCAAGCAGTCTTACTTGAGCCTGTGTACTTAATTTCTGTGCTACTTAGAGGCCAGAGAAACAAGCTAGAAACATTTTGTTGGTATATTTTAAAATTTAGACATGATTCAAATTCTTCGGGTAGGTCAGTCAACTTGCTAATTGCTTACTTCATAAGTGTTGGATGCTATATTCACAATCAACAAACATTTGCTAGAGGCATACTCTTTGGTGGATCCTTGGTATATGCAGCAATTAAAACAAATCTAATGTATTTAAGAAATCTAGATGAAATGTTATGGTTGAAAGAGGCTCTGAGAAATTGTCCAGTTTATGCTTCTATTTCCAATATCATAATAGAGTTTGACAACTTCATGAGTTTTCCTTTTTCATAAAGATTTCAAAGAATGCATTTTTTAGTTATTTAGCTAACTTTAACTATGTGAAGAAAGGCAACATTCTGCTTTCTGCTGTAAGTGAATAAAACAAACCTGGATATCAATCTCCATGCAAAACTCCTTTCTCATTAACAGAAAATGTATCAAAATATTGTGGTCATTCTTCACAGATTACACCCTGGTTCTCTTGTTGGACGGTTAGGCTGACCCATACATACAAGTAAATTATCTCCATAAACAGTCATGAAAAAGTCTGATCATGTAGGTATTAGGGTGATAATGTAAAGAAGTGAAGTCTGTCTTTTCCCCCAAAATATTTTAGATGAAATTAAAATTTTATTTTTGTTTCTTTGCAAAGGCTTCACTTCTCTCTGAGGAAGTCCGATCCTAATTTTGTAATTTACAAAGCACTAAAGAAACGTTAGTAGAAAGATGCAGCTTTATAAGGAATTAGGAGTATGGGGAGAAATATACTAAGAAATACACTAAGTTGGAGTATAAACCAGCCTTGACCTCAGTATGGATTGGTGGGGGAAGTGTCCAATAAAGTGTCTAATAAAGTGGAGAAGAACTTCCGACAGATAGGGCAAAGGAACAGAATGTGTATTGAAATATATTATTATTAAACAAGACACTTGGTAAAGATGGAAATATTATCATAGATTTTTAAGCAAACACACTCAAATATTATTTTTGCATATTAGTCACTGCAGAAAACATATTCCTTTGATATTGCCATGTAGGCCTGTCTTTTAAAATTAGTTTCAAAGGGAATTTACATGTTTATTTATTTTAGGCCATAACTTTTGAACCATAAACAATATTCTACATATTAACATACCATATACAAAATACTTGGCTCTGAGTGGCTTTTGGTTGTTTGTTTCTATAAATCAAATACACCTCAGAAAGTAAGGATGTCAAAGAAATGTGGTATTGTTTCTGAAACAATTTGAAAAACCTCCAAAAAACATTAAGTCAAGAAATTGTGTGGCTCAGCGCCTGTAGCTCAGTGGCTAGGATGCTGGCCACATACACTGGGATTGGTGGGTTAGAACCTGGCCCAGACCTGCCAAACAGCAATGACCAACAAAAAATATCCGGGTGTTGTGGTGGGCGCCTGTAGTCCCAGCTACTTGGGAGGCTGAGGCAAGAGAATTGCTTATGCCCAAGAGTCTGAGGTTGTTGTGAGCTGTGACCCGTGGCACTCTACTGAGAGTGAGGTGGTGAGACTCTGTCTCAAAAAAAAAAGAAAGAAAGAAAAAAGAAATAAACATTGTGATAATTTTAAACTTTCCAGTATCAATTGCTTTAAGGTGATAAACCACTCCATTGGGTTTATAAAATCTTAAAATTAAAAAAGTAATCTGTAATATTATCTTGTGCTCAAGTCTTCCCCATTGGAAGAATCTGGTCAAAATTTATATAATATGGTTACTATTTCCAAAAGAATCATGGTGTTCCAGAAACACTTAATGAGCGTAGGCCAGCAGTATGCTCTCCACCCAAACCCATCCTTTTTCTGAAAGAGGAAGCAGGAAGAAACCATACTCAGTGAATCCCCTAGTGTCCAATCTGGTGACACACGTTACTCCATGTGCAACTTGTTAAAATTCATACCCAGACACACACACACACACACACACATACACAGTCTGTCAAGTTATTTTTTATGAGTTGACTGTTTCAGATTCTACATATAAGTGGTAACATGCGTCATGTATCTTTCTGTGTCTGAATTGATTTAATTATTCTACATTATATTTGTAAGCCATAACATCATTTTGTACTTCATAATTCTAAATTGCCAATTTACAATAAAGTTATTTTTAAATTTAAAAAGTTTTTTTTAAATGCAAATACATCCTGTTAAAATTTCAGAGAAAAGACACAACTTCTTCACTCAGTAAAAATGTTTTCTCAATTGTTTAAATTAATACAATGCTTCCAAAATACTCCTTGGAAATCCTTGTAAATGCCCTTGTTTGCCTATTTGCCTTGTTGCTATCTTCCCAACACTCTTTAGAGGAAATGGCTTTTTAACAAGAAAAATCCTCTTGAAATTACGTTTTCAAGGGGGTCTTGGCCACAGCAGCTGCAATGCATTGTAAATGAATTTTAGTCTCTGTTGGTTCTCATTGTTAAAGGCACAAGTGACCAACATTCAAGTCTTCTCCCAAGCCATCCCAGTGATTGATTGCAAATTGGATTGGGGTGTGTACCGTAAATTTTCTTGTTAAAAATACAAGTTTCAACACAAAATAACAACTATATTTTGGTAGCCTGCAACTTACAAAATTAAGTAAGCCCTGAAATTATAATGCTGCTGCCTAGTAGACATCAACAAAGAATAGCATAGCGCTCCTCACCAGTAATTCTGTTTCTGGAACTAACTAGAGTAGATGCCCTGATGGTCATGTTCTGGACTCCTCAAAAAATATTAAAAATATCTTAAGAAACCAAGGGAGAGTGGCCAAAGGAATGCACAATGATTCATTTCAAACCTGTGCTATCAGATTTAAGAATCTCACCCTCAGTGAAGTACCAATAGCGATCATCATAGTGGGATGTAACACAAGGATTTGAAGGAGTGATGTTCTGGGGCTAAGATTTATGGAAAGGCTAGGGAGAACATGACTGACTGGTCCTTGTTAATCACAAACAAAATCAAGTGGGATAATAAGGCCGACTTCTGAATCATACTCATTGCTTTTCTATGAATAATGTAGTCTGAACATAGTATCCTGTACTTGAATGTGGTATCACTGTACTTCTTCAGTATATTCTGACCAATATCTTTTACCCAGAATTAGTGTGGTTTGATATCCGAGAAATACATAGTGTCTTTCTTTTAGAACATAGAGATAGCTACCTACTTTATGCCAGGAATTTCGTGATATCTTACTTGATGTTCTCAATATCCTATAAGCTTCATGTGCAACGTACTCAGAAAGTGTTTAGAGAAGGAGGCAGTCAGGCAGAAAGAAGATGCTAGAAAAGCAGTCACATGAGTTCAAGGCACGCTCAACAGTTAGTATCTGCCATCATGGTTTTCACCTTCAAAGTCAGAATTATTTTATTACAATTTTAATATAGGATGATTTTGTCATGCAGAGTTAAGTGGGAAAACCACTTAAGTTTTTTTTTGTGTGTGTATGTGTGTGTGTGTGGAAGTAAAGAGATTGTATTTTTCACATTGTATTTTTATTTCGTTTCATTTTAGGAGGTTAACAACTTTATTAGAGTCCTGTGTCTATAAACTCTGGAAACATGGTTGAAGTTCTTATTCTAGCCTCTGAAGAGGAAAACCAAAATTACCACAATCTTCAGGGGAGGAGATATGAGTCTTAGAAACAAAAATGGCAGACAAAACAACAACAACAACAAATCACTACCAGCAGAAAACAAATTTTTAAATAACTAATCATTGTGAATAGTTACTAAATGGTAGTAGATTGCTAAACAAGGACTCAGTTCCAAAAATCACAAAGAAGTGTTAATTTATGTTTTTCTAGATAACAGTTTTAGTAGGAGAAAAAAGGCAATTCATACTAATTGTTCAGTAGAATTTGTGTTGTCCTGAGTGTCTCCTCTGACCTGATTTTCATTGATCTGGACAAGGTAGAGGCCAAACATCTCATCGTGTTTTAGAAGGGATAGAGAAGAAAGCTACTCCCTTGCTGGTCTGAGTGTCACAACCTCAGTAACAGGAACACAGAGCATTTTTGGAATGTGCACATGCTTAACACCTGCAACTTTCTGAGAGTTATAGTCATACTTCATCCGTCACCAGAATGAAAAGCCAAATGCCGATCTAAAGGAGAACTTCTGAGGCAATTCTTCTGGAGTTAGCAATATACCCTACTTGTCATCTCTTAGACATAAGCCTTTAATCCCCTCTTCCTAAAATTGTTTATTTTAAAATGTGAGAAAGGCTAAGGATGTTACAGTCGAGCTGTGAGCTTTCCCTTTTAAGAATCCCATTCTCCAAACCCATCTTCAGCAAGGAAACTGGCATTGCATGTGCTGAGCAGATGGCGTCCTGCAGCCCTGGCCAGCCCACAGATGCAGCTGGGCCGATCTGGCACACAGGTGTCCTGATTTGGACCTTCTTGAAATTCTGACACCATGCTCGCCTCCATTGGGAAGTATGACTTGGCTATGCTATTTTTCAGTGACAACGGATATACGGGCCTAACAATAACAGCTCCAACCAAGGTGATAACATAACCCTCTGCCTCAGCCTGCATGGAGATGAAGGGTGTATGGTCTGTTCTAAGAGTCTGGGCCAATTTTTTGGTTTTGATTTCCTCCTTTATATTGTGTATTGTCATTCATGTTTCCTCCCTTCACCTCTCTGAATTTTGAGTACTGCTAAGAAGGGTGGGAACGTCTCACCGTGGGAAAAAAAAACTCCAGTAATCAAACAAACTACAAATTGTACTAAAATGAGCAGCTTTTCTAATCATTGGTAGATCACGAGCAACCGCATTCCAAGGGAAGTAGCGTTCAATCATTTAAACATGAAGAAAAATGCACAAATTCATTAAACTTTTCATAGTATTAGACAAAAACTACTGTGAAAGTAAAAGGAGATTTCAAAAATGTAGGCAACAAAGAAGAAGTGTAGCCGCTGTTCCTTCTGCACAATCTTTTACATAATCGTTTCCGTCTGACCAAAAATATTTCTTAGTGCAGATCCTAGATGTTTTGAAGTTCTTTTCTTTTATTTTTTTCTCAAGAAAGCAATATTTAAGAAGTTTCCCATTCCTTTCCATCTTAGTAACAGCTGCTTCGAACAACTGTTTATAATGAGTATAGCTAAATAGGAAAAGCAATTGTGGAAATATATTAATATGGGGTAAATAGATTGCAACACAGAGCTTCAGTTTGTGTCTTGGCTCTGTATCTGATTCTCTTTCTTTCACAAAGGCACAATGTTGAAAATGGTGTCTCATGCATTAACGCCACTCATCCCTGCACAATTAACATCTGCCTTAAGGTAAGCAGGTGCAATTACTCAGCTTAAGAGAAAACTAAAAATTTGTTCCCCAGAAGAGATTTTTATTCCTCTGTGTCTGGGTACTACAACCATTTCCATTGATCTAAAGGGAATTATATAATATTGAAGAGATATTCTCATTTTCAAAAGTGAAGGTTTATTCCACAGAATGAGGAGGCTGATTTTGGTTCTGGTTTATATTACAGACCAGATATAACATTAACTACTTAAGGAAGTAGAGACACCACAGAAACAACATAGGTTTTCTTAGGATAATCCCCCCAAACTAATTTTCTTACTTCTTGAACATGAAGTCTGGTATCACTGTGACATTCAGTTTGCCGTCTGTAGTCACTCTCTTTGTGATTTAATGGTCATCTGGATCTAAATACCACTATATGCCAGTGACTCCCATATGTATATCTCTAAGAAAAAGCCCTGTCTTGAGCTTCAGGTTAACATATACAAATGCCCAGTTAACATTTCCATTAATAGATTTTTGATACTATCCATACCCAAATCCCTTTTTCCCCCTTTTCCCTGCCTGCAGCTCCCAGGGTTTCCTCTATCTCATTTGATGGTAAACCCAGTTTTCTAGTTGCTCGACCAAAAGCTTTGGATTCATTCATAACATCCTGCCTACATTCAGCCCACCAGAAAAGCCCCTAAGCTAAGCCCCTTAGCTCGCTCTTCAAAATACATCAAAGGGCTACAAAGGCATAACAGTATCTCAGAAAAATAGCTAAAGTAGAAAAAATAGAAAATAAATAATATAGGAAAAAGCCAGTAGCTCACAAAAAAATAATTTAGGAATTTAAATTAGGCTGAATAGAATACAAACAGGGTGCAACAGGTTTTTTTGGTTTTTTTTTTATTAAATCATAGCTGTGTGCATTAATGCTATCACAGGGCACCATACACTGGTTTTATAGACGGACACATTTTCATTACACTGGTTAACATAGCCTTCCTGGCATTTTCTTAGTTATAGCGTTAAGACATTTACATTCTACATTTACTAAGTTTCACATGTACCCTTGTAGGATGCACCACAGGTGAATCCCACCATTCACCTTCCGTCCGCCCATCCTCCCCCCTCCCTCCCCTCCCTTTCCCCCTTACCCCTATTCTTAGGTTATAACTGGATTATAGCTTTCATATGAAAGCCATACATTAGTTTCATAGTAGGGCTGAGTACATTGGATACTTTTTCTTCCATTCTTGATATACTTTGCTAAGAAGAATATGTTCCAGCTCCATCCATGTAAACATGAAAGAGGTAAAGTCTCCATCTTTCTTTAAGGCTGCATAATATTCAATGGTGTACATATACCACTATTTATTAATCCATTTGTGGATCAATGGGCACTTGGGCTTTTTCCATGACTTAGCAATTATGAATTGGGCTGCAATAAACATTCTGGTACAAATATTTTTGTTATGAAGTGATTTTTGGTCTTTTGGGTATACACCTAGTACAGGAATTATAGGATCGAATGGCAGATCTATTTTTAGATCTCTAAGTGTTCTCCAAACATCTTTCCAAAAGGAATGTATTAATTTGCATTCCCACCAGCAGTGCAAAAGTGTTCCCTTTTCTCCACATCACGTCAACATCTCAGGTCTTGGGATTTTGTGATATGGGCTAATCTTACTGGAGTTACATGATATCTCAAAGTAGTTTTGATTTGCATTTCTCTGATGATTAAAGATGATGAGCATATTTTCATATGTCTGTAGGCCATGTGCCTGTCTCCTTCAGAGAAGTTTCTCTTCAAGTCCCTTGCCCAGGCTGCAATGGGATCACTTGTTCTTCTCTTGCTTATATGTTTGAGTTCTCTGTGAATTCTGGTTATTAAACTTTGTCAGAAAGATCACCTACAAATATCTTCTCCCATTCTGATGGCTATTTTCTTGCTTTACTTACTGTGTTCTTGGCTGTGCAGAAGCTATTTAGTTTTATCAGGTCCCAGTAGTGTATTTTTGAAGCTGCTTCAAATGCCTGAGGAGGGGGGATTCCTCCTCATAAAATACCCAGAATGATTTGTTCAAGCGTTTTCACTACACTCTCTTCTAGTATTTTTATAGTCTCATGTCTTAAGTTGAAATCTTTAATCCAGTGAGAGTCTATCTTAGTTAATGGTGAAAGGTGTGGGTCCAGTTTCAATCTTCTACAGGTCGCCAGCCAGTTTACCCAGCACCATTTGTTAAATAGGGAATCTTTTCCCCAGTGAATGTTTTTAATTGGTTTGTCAAAGATCAAATAATGGTAAGTAGCTGGATTCATCTCTTGGTTCTCTATTCTGTTCCAGACATCTACTTCTCTATTTTCGTGCCAGTACCATGCAGTTTTGATCACTATCGATTTATAGTATAGTCTGAGGTCTGGTAGCGTGATTCCTCCTGCTTTGCTTTTATTTCTGAGTAATTTCTTGGCTATTCAAGTTTTTTTCTGATTCCATACAAAACGAAGTATTATTTTTTCAATATCTTTAAAGTATGACAGTGGAGCTTTAATAGGGATTGCATTAAAATTGTATATTGCTTTGTGTAGCATAGACATTTTAACAATGTTGATTCTTCCCAGCCATGAGCATGGTATGTTTTTCCATTTGTTAACATTTTTAGCTATTTTTTTTTCTTAGAGTTTCATAGTTCTCTTTATAGAGATCTTTCACGTCTGTTGTTAGATAAACTCCCAAATATTTGATCTTCTTTGGCACTACTGTGAATGGATAGAGTCCTTAACAGTTTTTTCAGCTTAACTATTATTGGTATATATAAAGGCTACCGATTTATGAGTATTGATTTTGTAACCTGAGACACTGCTGTATTCCTTGATCACTTCTAAGAGTTTTGTAGTAGAATCCCTGGTGTTTTCCAGATATACAATCATATCATCTGTGAAGAGTGAAAGTTTGATCTCTTCTGACCCTATATAGATACCCTTGATCGTCTTTTCTTCCCTAATTGCAGTGGCTAAACCTTCCATTACAATGTTAAAAAGCAGTGGAGCCAATGAGCAGCCTTGTCTGGTTCCTGATCTGAGTGGAAATGATTTCAATTTAACTCCATTCAATATGATATTGGCTGTAGGTTTGCTGTAGATGGCCTCTATTAGTTTCAGAAATGTCCCTTCTATACCAATTTTCTTAAGTGTTCTGATCATGAAGGGATGCTGGATATTATCAAAAGTTTTTCTGCATCAATTAAGAGAATCATATGGTCTTTGGTTTTTAATTTGTTTATGTGCTGAATGTACTTATAGATTTATAGATATTGAACCATCCTTGAGACCCTGGGATAAAACCAACTTGGTCATGATGTATAATTTGTTTGACGTGTTGCTGGATTCGGTTTGTTAGAATCTTGTTGAATATTTTTGCATCTATATCCATTAGTGATATTGGTCTATAATTTTCTTTTCTTGTTGGGTCTTTTCCTGGTTTGGGGATCAGGGTGATGTTTACTTCATAGAACGTTTTGGGTAGTCTTCCATCTTTTTCTACATTTTGGAACAGGTTGAGTAATATAGGTACTAATTCCTCTTTAAAGGTTTGGTAGAATTCTGACGTGAAGCCTTCTGGTCCTGGGCTTTTCTTTTTAGGGAAGTTTTGTATGGTTGGTGCTATTTCAGAACTTGATATTAGCCTTTTCAGCATTTCCACTTGATTCTGGCTAAGTCTTGGAAGGTGACGTGGTTCCAAGTATTGACCAATTTCTTTCACATTTTCATATTTTTGAGAATAAAGTTATTTGTAATATTCATTTAAGATTTTTTGAATTTCTGAGGAGTCTGTTGTTATTTCATCTTTGTCGTTTCTGATTGATGAGATTAGAGATTTTACTCTTTTTTTCCTGGTTAGGTTAGCCAAAGGTTTATCTATTTTATTGACCTTTTCAAAAAACTAATTTTTTGATTTATTGATCTATTGCATTATTCTTTTGTTTTCAATTTCATTTAATTCTGATCTAATTTTGGTTATTTCTTTTCTTCTACTGGGTTGGAATGTTCTTCCTTTTCCAGTTGCTTGAGATGTCCCATTAATTTGTTAACTTCCTCTCGTTCTGTTCTTTTGAGGAAGGCTTGCAGTGCTATAAATTTCCCTTTCAGGACTGCCTTTGCAGTATCCCAGAGGTTCTGATAAGTTGTGTCTTCATTGTTGTTTTGTTCCAAAAATTTGGCAATTTCCATCTTACTCTCATCTCTGACCCAGCTAT
Organism: Loris lydekkerianus; assembly: GCA_963574355.1. NCBI lineage: Eukaryota > Metazoa > Chordata > Mammalia > Primates > Lorisidae > Loris > Loris lydekkerianus. The sequence goes on along the minus strand of CAUYPK010031656.1, from coordinate 28,489 downwards.
CATTCAGCATAAGGGTATTTAACTTCCATGTTTTTGTATGAGTATGCAGATTCCTGTTGTTACTGAGCTCAACTTTTATTCCATGGTGGTCCAAGAAGATGCAAGGAATAATTTCTATTCCTTTAAATTTACTGAGGCTAGATTGTGAACTAAGATGTGATTGATTTTGGAGTATGTTCCATGGGCTGATGAGAAGTATGTATATTCAGTTTGGTTTGCATGAAATGTTCTGTAGATATCTGCTAAATCCAAATGTTCGATGGTTAGGTTTAAAATTTCTTTGCTCGGCTTTTTATTGGAGGATTGATCCATCACTGCCAAAGGAGTATTGAAATCTCCAACTATTATGGAGCCAGAGGAAATCAAGTTGCTCATGTCTGTTAGAGTTTCTCTTATAAATTGAGGTGCATTCTGGTTTGGTGCATAGATATTAATAACTAAAATCTCATCATATTGAGTATTACCCTTAACAAATATGAAGTGATCATTCTTATCCTTCCTTACTTTTGTTGGTTTAAAGTCTATTGTATCTATTAAAGTCTATTGTATAAAATTGCAACACCTGCTTTTTTCTGAGTAACATTTGCCTGAAATATGGACAACTATCCTTTAACCCTGAGTCTATATTTGTCTTTTAAGGTAAGATATGACTATTATATGCAGCAAATATATGGCCTGAGGTTTTGTATTCAGTCAGCTAACCTGTGCCTCTTTAGAGGACAGTTTAAGCAATTTACATTAATGGAGAATATTGATAAGACTGGTAAAATTTTGGGTATCAAGTTTTTTGAAAGTCCAGTGGACATTTTAATCCTTTCACCATTGTGGAAGTTGGAGTTTGAGCAAAAGTTTCTGAGTGATTTACTTTCATGGTAGAGGATTGGGCTGGTCATTATGGAGGATAGATCTGAGAATATCCTGAATAGCTGGTTTGGTTATGGCAAATTTCCTCAACATATGAATGTCATTAAAGTATTAAATTTCTCCATCATAAATGAAACTCAGTTTAGCTGGATACAGGATCCGGGGTTGAAAGTTATTTTGCTTTAGGAGATGAAAAGTCAATGACCACCCTCCTCTGGCTTGAAAAGTTTCAGCAGAGAGATCTGCGGTCATTCTAATATTCTTCCTTTTGTAGGTAATGGATTTCTTATGTCTGGGTGCTTTCAGAATTTTCTCCTTCATATTAACTTTAGTAAAGTTAATTATGATATGCCTGGGGTATGTCTTATTCAGATTGAATCATGCTGGGATTCTGAAACTGTCTGATATCTGAATTTCAGAATCTCTTGGCATGTCTGGAAAATTCTCTTTCATAGTTTCATGGAGAAGGGCCTCTGTGCCTTGCGAGGCTACTTCATCACTTTCAGGGATTCCAATGAGGCAGATTTTAGCCTTCATTGATTTATCCCAGAGCTCTCTGAGAGAATGATCCATTTTTGCTCTCCATTTCTCTTCCTCTTTGAGAGTTTGGGAGTGTTCAAAAGCTTTGTCTTCAATGTCAGAAATCTTTTCTTCTGCTTGCTCCACTCTGCTACTGAGGGATTGTACTGTATTTTTCAGATCTTTTAGGGCTGCAAATTCTTGCTTTAGTGCATCAAAATCTTTGGTGGTTTTGTCTTTAAATTTGTTAAATTCTTGAGACAACTTTTGAATTTCTCCTCAAATTCCTAATTCCAACTTTTGAATTGGTCCTCTAATTTCTAATTCTAAATTTTCCTCCATTCTATTAATTTTGTTTGCAATCCAAATTTTTAATTCGATTTCTGACATCTCGGCCAGCTGTTTATGAATGGGATCTTCAGTTACATCTGCCATATTTTTCCTTGGGGGGATTGATCTATTCTGGTTATTCATGTTACCAGAATTTTTCCGCTGATTCCACCCCATGATTGTTTTACACCATTTGATTTTTCCCCTGGAGCTTTGTTGAGGACCTGTACAGTGCTATGGCCTGAGAAACGGGGGATCTGTTTGGTGTGGTGGGGCTAATTAGTTCTGTCTTATTTTCAGTTGGTCTCTGTCTGACCCTTGTGAACAGTTACTCTGGGTTGAAGTCTCAGCTGTGGAGAAATACCAGCAATTAAGCCACCCTGCCCCCCATAGGCAACAATTGGAAAAGGAAAATCAAACCTTCCTACCACCACACACCCAGGGCACCACTTCAATAGTCCTCACATGATTGGCTCAGTTCAAAAAATCCAAATCAGTTGTCTCAGTCAGCACCTGTCTCAGGTGGTAGAGTTTAAAAGGTCTCTGGCAACTGGATCGCAGCAACCTGGTGACTACTCAGATATGACTTGCTCCAGTGCTTCGTGGTGTCAGGAGGACCCATCCAGCAAATAAATCAGTCTGGGAAGGTTGATGCCTCCTTCCCTACCTTGTACTTCTGTCACACCCAGTCACTGATAGTCCCACAGGGCTTTGACCCAGTTGCCTGTAGTGAACAGATATTCTAGGGGTTTGCACATGCCTGAATCACAGGGAAATCTATTTCTGCTCAGTCAGGCCTCTGTCAGGTGCTCTGCCTCTGTCTAGCAGGGGAAGGTGAGGCCTGACAACCTCGGGCGCTTGATGGGGGCTGGGGGGTGTTCACTCAGTTCTAGCCCCACCCCTGATTGATGTTACTGACAGAAGAGAGCAGAACAATTTTGCGTAAATTTGTTTCTGCCCTTGCTAAATTCCCCTGCAGAAGAGAAGCTGTTTTGAGTTCTCAGAGCCTGCGCCTCAGGCCCTGTCTTTGCTCCTGCAGGTTTGTATTCGGTTACCTGTCAGTTCTAGACACCTGTCTTCCTTTGTCTATAGGCTGATGATCCCCTGAGCTCCGGGTGTGTCTTAAGCTCAGTAAAGCGGTCCTCTGGGTCAGCCCCACCCTGGGAACTTCCCAGCTCTGCACGTGCATTTCTAGTTCCCGTTCTCCACCCAGGCCGGTATCACCTCAGGCAAACCCTTTACTCACGGGGCCTGCATTTCTGTCCCAGATCTGTTCCATGGTGATTGCCAACTGAGTAGATGCCTGGCCTCCTCTGATTGCCCATGGAGACAGGGGGAGTGGCTTCAGAATATCCAGGAGTGAGCCCTATATTTGCCAAAAACGGCTGCTGCTCTGCGCCTTGGGGCACTGCTGCTCTGGTGTGGTTCCCTCTCAGCCGACTGTCCTCTCCTCACTCCCGTGCCCCAGAATCATTACTGATCAGCTGCAGTTTAGGTCCCGTCCACACCCCTCGAGAAATCACCCAAGAATCTGGACTCCTGGGGGACAGGCCTGTAGACCTCAGAGTGAGAGTGGAGCGAAGTGCTGGGAGCTCAGAGTTGCAGGTAGAGAATATATATAGTTTTGTACAGTTTTATCCCTGGCAGGAGAATGCTGTGGTACCCTAGTAGGGGAGGTAGGTCCAGTTTTTAAAGGGTCTCTCCTGTGGTGTGTAGTGGGAGGACCTTTGAACTCTGCTTGTTTGTTTGTGGGGCACTCCAAGCCGTTCTCATGGGGGAGGGGACTCCCGTCTGCTTGATGATGGATTTTGTACCGTTTGTTCATATTCTTGGGATGGCAGCTCACCTCAGTGGGGTTGATGTGTATTCTTCAACCTTCTCTCTTGGTGCAGCTCTAATCCACTAGGTTAATTGCTAAATTTCTGTCCTTTAACTCTCCTTCTGGACGGAGCCTCTCTGGAAAGCTGGCTTCAGTCATCCATCTTGTCTCCGCCCCCTCCCTTGTTATCTCTTTATTTTATTTATTTATTTATTCATTTATTTATTTTTAGTGTTGGGGATTCATTGAGGGTACAATAAGCCAGGTAACATTGATTGCATTTGTTAGGTAAAGTCCCTCTTGCAATCATGTCTTGCCCCCAGAAGGTGTGGCACACACCAAGGCCCCACCCCCCTCCCTCCTTTCTTCTCTCTCTCACTTGTCCCCTAATACTTAAACACTCCCTCACTTCACGTCCTTCTCACACCTGTATCTTACCTGTTCTTCAAGGTCCAAGTGTGCCTTCTTTATGAAAGGACTTGTTCTTGCTTGATCTCCTCAATTAAAATTAGTTTTTTTCTACTTAAACTAATACTTAATCTGTGCCTTTTTAAAAAAATACCACTTAGTCCTGCACATTGTCTCATAGCTATTTACGAAGGATCTGTCAGATTTTCAACTGTGAGAAAATAATCCTTAACCTACTTACTTTTCTGCCCCTGCTGGTGTGATGCATGCATATGCGCTGTGTATCAGAGCTCAGTAAATGTTTATTAAGTGACTCCAGTCCAACTTGTACTAATCACATATGCTTTTCATGTCTCTTAATTGATAGCTTTTGGAGAGCATGGATCATATGTATTTATTTTTTAATCTTCTGTGTTAGTACAATGCTAAGAATTGAACAACTGTTCAGTAATTTATTTAAAAATTTTTATTCGTGAAAAATGTGTGAAGATGTGTCATTTATAATAATATTTTACTGCATTTAATGAAAATCCAATTACAGTAGCTTAACCAAATAAGAGTTTTGTTTTGTTTTGTTTCTCAAATAACAAGTCTGGAGGTGGACAGTCTAGGGCTGGTACAGTGATGCCATGATGACATCAGTGTCCCAGGCGTTTTCTGTCCTTAACACGTAGCTTTTGTCCTTGAGATCACATTAGGCTGTTTCACCTCCAGGCATCACATTTATGTTTCTGTCCTTTTCTATTAGGAAAACAGTAGCTTTTCTGGAGGGTTCCACAAATAGACTTTTCTTATCTCTTTAGTTAGAACTGGGGTCACATGGGCATCATTATCTGTCAGGGAATTTCAGAAGGTGAATATTTTTAACTGGGTGCTTTCCATCTGAGCAAAATTGGGATTTTTGGGATTCTTTTCATGGGGAACAAAGAGAAAATGAAATTTGGATGGGAAACCTGGAGTATGTATCTTAGATATGGAATTTTCACTTAAAGCTTTTAGGATCTACAAGGGGATGATAAGATATAGGTGAAAAGTTCAATAGTTCAAGACAATTATATGATAAATTCCATCTACACAGCCAGACAGTAAGTGGTATTGAAGATTAGGGGTAGATGAGCTCCCTGGAAAAATGGAGTCAACTAGAAAATCTTCAGTGTAAGAGGTGGAGCAGGACCAGACCCTTAAAAGATGGGCCAAATATTATACAGAAGCAATAGATGCTCATTCTGCCAGTGAGAAATAACATGCTTAAGATATGTTTTTGAATCACTAGATTGGCTTAGCAAGAGAAATGCACACGTATTATCAGGTGATAGAAAATAAGGCTGGAAAAATAAGTTGGGACAACGTAACAGAGGGTTTTGAATACCATCACAAAGAGTTTGGGTTTGAGATGTTCAGATCACCAGACCTATTAGGGGTTTCTGAGAAAAGGAATAAGAGGAAGTAGAATAGAAATGATGCATATGTTAGAATTTAAAAGAATAATTCAGAGACTCATTTATTAGAATTAATCTTTTTTTTTTTAATTATTATTATTATTATTTTATTATTATTATAGATAAAAATATGCACCATAGATGTGGCCCAACCCATCGCCCTCCCTCCACCCAAACCTCACCCCCCCCCTTTCCCTTCCTTGGTCCTTTCCTCATAGTCTTGTGGTATAGTTGGGTTATAGCCTTCATGTGAAAGCTATAGTTTACCTTCATAGTAGGGCTGAGTACATTGGGTACTTTTTCTTCCATTCCTTTCTGACTTCCTTTAAAAATCACTGACCTTATATAAATTTAAAACAGTAGGTGAAAGACTAATCATCACATTATACTGATGAATTTAAGATTTGACTAGTACTCTATTAGATCTGAACTTTATTTCCTAATATTTGGATGTCTCTAATGACAACATGATTGCTGATGTCCTGATTCTCTCAAAGAGTATAGACAATGTACTGTGGCTTTAGATCTTCAAAAAAAAAAAAAAAGTTCTTTGGAAAATTTTTAAAGAGAGACATTAAAAAATAAAATTATGGTAAAATGTATCACTTAGAGTACAGAGGAGACTAGGCACGTACTAAACTTTTCTGTCCACTCTAAATACAAAAGTGTGTGTGGGGGTGTGAGAGAGAGATTGTAGAAGATGGGCTATTTATTTAGACTATAGGAAAGTTAATCATTGTGTTAGAAAGTATGCCTCAGGAAAATGAATCTCTTAGAGCAATCAATTTTGGAAGTTTATTTTTTACTAAAAATATAAATATAAAATCCTCCCCTCTTGATGTTTCTTCACATACATGTTTTGATAATATTTCTTCTGTTTATCTGTATTTTTATTTATATTTTATTTAAATACTATTAAGGTATATTTAAAACATCCTTTTTTGAAATGAACTTAATTTTCTCCTTTATCTAAATGGTACATAAAGCAGCTATGGTCAGTATAATTTGGGAAGAAAATATTATTAAGTCAAAAACAATATAATCAGTATATGTGCATCTGAGGTCTAAAACTGAAATTGACAGAATAGACTTGTGGATTGGAATGAACTTAATTAAGCATATTATTTGTGAGAGAGGCCTCAGGCCACTTATTCTCCATATTCATTTTTAAAAATTTTCCCTATTATTCTAATAGGTATTGAGTAACACAAAAATTTACTGGAGTTTTTGCATTAGCTAATATACTCAGAATAACACATCCTTCACTGAGAATATTTCTGAGTTTCTTTTAATATCTCTAGCACCAAATGATGTATTTCAGAAAAAGAAATAGCCTTTCAATCATGTTTATGAAATCAAGAGGATACAGGTAACTGTGACCATCTCTGTGATAAAAGCCCATATTCATATGTTATGAGTATCAGTCACATTCTCTTAATTGCTCAACATAAAAAGTGGAATTTTAAATTCAAGATAAATTATGTGGTTTTTCTTCTTTTTCTAAGTCAGCCAAGTCTTACAAGGAAGGAATTCCCCTATAAGAGTTTCAGATTTGGCTCAGAGCAGATAAAAAGGCAAACATTACTGGGAAAATTGCCATTAGTCAACTGTTCCATGTCATATCATGTGGTGATGCAGTTCTCTAAACAGCAAATGTCAGAATACTGACACTCTACTGTACAAACTAAAACAAGTACAAAATCCAGCATAAATGATCCAAAAATATTGGCAGTGGCATATTTGTAAATGAATGGTGTTTGTGATGACTAATATTTTCTTCTTGAGGTTTGAGCATGTCTGTATTTATTTTCTTTTGGACAACACTGGGGGTAGGGGATTAGAAAACTCATGAGAGTCAAGTTATTTTTTAGGTTAACAAAAAATATCATTTCAAATCCATGCTTAATTAAACATGGAATAGCACAAAGGGATGACTCATTTCTGTGTTAAAAAAGCTGAAAATTAAAAATTATCCACAAGTATAAAGACTGACTCAAATGTTGCTTCACATAATAGCCTTCAAGTAGATCCCAAAGCTCACCTCGTTAGACTATCTGTTGCTATCACTGCATGCATATTCTTAAATGCAAAATATAAGCAAATAAAGAGAAGGGCATTAATTAATTACATAGTTATGCTATAATGATAAAACAATTTCTTCTCTACTAATTGGCCCAAAATTTAAAGTACGCATTTTTCAAATATTTAAAGCTTACCTTTAGAGAAACAGTGATGTAAGTCATTTCTTCATCCAAGTGTGATTCACATTCCCTAACCATTTAGGTACTAATTTAGGTACAAAAGCAGAGGTCCCATGTGTTACTTTTTGTTCAGAAATATAGACGACATTTCCTTTTACTAGGTAGCTTAGAATGACTAGTTCTTGTCATAATGTTGTCATAGCGATAGTGACATCAATGTACTTCATGGTAATCAGTACAGCAATTTATCTGAGAAAAATATCAGCCCTGATTCCTGGTGCATTTTACATTTCAAAATGCTGTAAAATACACTGTTTAATATATTACAGGTAAATGGGCTTTACTTAAGTAAAGCAGCCAGGACTTTAGATGAATTGGTGGATAGATGTATTTGTAAATGTCGATAAAAACACAATGGATGATGAGCATATTGGTGAACATAGCCAAGAGATCGTGATTAACTGGTTGCTATGGAAGATTTTGCTCTCAAGTGCCTTTGCCAAATACAAAATCTCCTCAAGTCATGAGCTCGGTTTGATTATTTTGTTAAATCCTTTTTAATTTTTTTGGACTCCAAGAGTGATAGCATGGTGACAGTCCTGAATTCTGGATTCCATCCTACACAGTCTTGACAAAACACTTTCAGTTATCACCTTTCATGCCAGAGAGCTGTTACTGAAACTTCAGATGGTAGGCTTGCGGTGGTTCAATCATATTCCCCTTCAATGCTGCCTAGTTGCCATAATGGTAAACAATGAGAACATTGGCAAAGCCTCTCAGAAATAGAGAACCCCCATTTTTTAGGTCATCAGCATATAAAAAACAAAAACCAAATATACAGTGTTAATATCCTTAATATTCACTATGTTTTCTTTTTATAAACCAGTTCTTTAAAGACCAAACTATGATCCAGCACAATTGAACATTTCACACAAAATATTACAAGGTTTCTGTTTAAAATAATAATTCCTAAGGGTCTAGGGATGTTGATCATTAAGTGAGTCCACGATAAAATTTGGGATAAAATTACTCCCTCTTTCAATCCTGGAGTTATGTCTCCGTGACTGATTCTGGAGACTCATTTGAGAAGAGCATGATGTCCTTCATAAACGTGTGAATCCAGCTAGCATCAATTCCTAATCTGCTAAGAATAATTCATTCTAATTAAAATAAAAGGATACCCAGAGGCTCTTCAGGCAAAGTAGGCTTTATAAGATCAAAATTCCACACTGGGAAAAGTTAATTTCTTAAACATTTTTTGATTTGTGTTGAAACTATCAGTTTATAGAAAATAAACCATGACAACCACAGCTGAACTACCTTCAATTCATAATTTGCTTCATTTATTATTTTCATTGGTTGGACTTTGGAAGTAGCTTTGTTCTTTTGTCACCACATAATCTTACCTCAAAAACAACAACTTGTGTGTGATCATACGTATTAGTCTGCTCTGAAAGGGTTACCTTTTATTTGATTAAAATTAATATGCTTATTTAAGGCTCTATTAATAAATGTTTTCATAGAGTTGATTTTGATCTGATATTGTTAATAGGAAATTTTCTTTTCATATAACCAAATTTTCACAAATCACTAATTAGACATTTGATTACTTTATGGTACACCATCTGAAACTGGTTTAATGTGAGCCATTTGGACAAAAGAGACAGAAGATGGTGTAGCTGTCTTGGCTTTTAAGCATTATCTTTCTTAATTGTTCTCATACCTGGATGCAGGCTGCACTCACCACTCACGTATTTCCTAGGGCACAACTGTTTTAACCTTAATCATTGTTGCTATTGGCTCTGCTGCAGAAAACTGCAACTGTGGATAACTAACAAATTTTCCATGAACCAGGTATGAGGCTCTTTGGCAACCAGTAAGGTTTTGCTGCTATATATAATGGCCATGAAATCTAAGCTGCACCATTTTCAGCCAGACAGGAGGGTTGTTTTATGTGAATCTGAGAAAAGAGGCAGGGGCACCTCAGAGGCCTCTCCAGAGGCACCACAGAAGAGCTGTTTTGTTATCTCTCCTGTGTTAGGAAAAATAATCGACATTTTCTGAGAGGTATTAGGCCAGGACCTTTGCACGTGCTAGCTTTTTATTTTTATTTTTACATATTCATTTTTAAGAAAGAGTCTCACTCTGTCATTCATGTTAACAAGGAGGGACTGACAGCCAAAAGCAGTACTGAAAATACGCTAATAATAGCATACATATGTCCTGTTTCAATGCATAAATAATTGGGAAAGTAGCCTCAAGCCTTGCCGGATAGTCCAGTCCTAAAGGAGGGACTTCTTACATTCGGGACATTCTCTATCTGGTGGGCTAAACATCTTGGTATAGACACATTTTCAGATCCATCTAAAGAAGATGTCTTTCTTTTTTTTTTTTTAGGAACACAAAAAAATGTATTATTTATTATTAGGTCTGCTCAGTAAATTACATGAAATTTTGAACAGATTCAGATCTGACAACATCTGATATGTCAGTTTCTGCCACCTTAGAAGATGGAAGCCACCACTTGAGTGCCAAGAAGAATTCGTATCATATGTAAAGGAAAATTATGCCATTGGGATTCCCTATTTTCCAGGATGAGAAACAAAGAAGATGTCTTGATGTTGTGGAAGAGCTTATACTTACTTTGTTTTTATTTTTATATTACTAAACATGTGTTAAGAAAAACATTTACCACTCGGAATAAGAGAGATCGAATCCAAGATAACACATTCTTTCTGTTTTATCATAAGTAGTCCATATGTTTTCTTTAGCTTAAAAAAATGAGTTTTTTTCTCTAACTGTATATTTTGTTTCTTACTTACCATCATTTTTTCTCCAAGACTATCTTAACATTGGATTAACAAATAATTTACCTGAAATATCTCTGAAATATACTCCATAAAACTCTTTCTGACAAATAATGCTGGAAGTAAATCAGGAGATGACCATGCACTCATGCTAGAGAGAGCCGAGCAGCAGGACCTTCTGCCACAGAGGGTGAGGCTTTCCTGCAGTGACCACTACGGTAGCAACTAGTCACTTGCGCCTACTGAGGCCCTGAAATGTGGCTAGCCGTTAGGAAATTAATGTGTAATTTCATTTAATTTTTAAAACTAATTTTTAGTTAAACTTTTTAAAATGCCTTAATTCTATTTAACTTTGTCTAATAGTTACTGTATTGAAGAATGCAACTTAGAATGACAGTAATAAGACATTGAAGTCGGAAATAATAGCAGTAAGTATGACTTAAATTATGGACCATGACTTCATTGAAGTGCTAAGTCCCCCCCAAAAAAAGAAGGTAAATAAAAACCCCAGCAAGAGCAAAACCTTCATGCTAGGTCATGTTAGAATGGAAATGCCCCAGAGGCAGGAGGTTTTATCCATAGTGTTCTGTTACATGCCAACTATTACAATAGCACCCACAACATAGTATGTGTTCAGCAGTAGTGAATGTGCAATGAATGACAATAGTACGTAAAAAAAGCAGAAAATGGAACAATATATCTACAAACTATATTTGTGTAAAAAGAGGGTGAAAATAAGGATTTCTGGTTGTACTTTTTGGAGAAGCAAAATGTGTGTGTGTACCAAAAATTTAACATTAATAATTAGCGATAGTGTTGAATAAAGTTTAACAGCGGTGGCAACAGACATTTATTGGATAGTGTCTATGATGGAAGGGAGAGTTTAAGCTGTATAAATCTGAATTGTGTGAGTGTATGGCCTATTAAGAACTTAATAATCATACACATCTTTGTTTAATTATAATTCTGACAAGTGCTACAAATAAAAATACAATATCATGATATATGTAGCACAGTTTATATGTGCTATTATAGTATATAGTAGAGCCTATAGAATACACGCTATAAAAGCACACTGTAGCCTAAGAAAAACTCAATAAATACATGTTATTATTATTTTTATAAAAATACAAAAGAAGTATATTCTTACACAATAATTAAGAAAATGCCATAAAAGCTATGTTAACCAGTTTGATGAAAGTATTTCAAGTAGTATATAAAACCAGCACATTTTACCCCATAATTCATTAATGTACACAGCTATGATTTAACAAAAATAAAACAAAAAAATGTTAATATTAATTATGTTATACAGCCATAAAACAATACTGGAGAAATTAAATGGTTTTGTATCCATGCAAGAAGTATAAGGATTAGGGACTTTTACCTCAAAAATGTCTTAATAATATAGTAAATGTTATTATGTCATGTTCTCGTGTGTTCTCTATTAAGCTGTGCATAGAGGGAAGTACAATCATCAGAAATCAAGCAGAAAGGAAGGAGGAGAGGAGGGGCAAACATTTTCCTTGCGGGTACAAAGAACACCATTTAGGTGATGGGCCCACTGACACTGGTTCAAGCGTAACAAAAGTGATCCATGTAACAGACACATTTTTACCCCCTAATATTCTGAAATGTATATACTTACAGTGCTTTAAAGTATCCCACCTCATCTCACTTGTCCAAGTCACAAGTATCTTCTACCTGAATTATTAAAATACTCACCTAACTGGTTTCTCTCTTCTTTCGCTCATTCCTCTAAAGCAGTGGTTCTCAATCTTCCTAACGCCGCCACCTTTTAGTACAGTTCCTGTGAGTTGTGACCCATAGGTTGAGAACTGCTGCTTTAAAGACTATATTCCACATAGCAGCCAGAATAATCCTTTTACAACTAAATCAGAAGAAGCTTTTTCCCTGTTCAACCCTTCTAACCCATCCTAATTAGAATAAGAGTCAAAGTCCTCACCATGGACTGTGGCTCCTACACGAACTGCCCCCATCTGATGTTGCAAACCGCCTGACTACATGGCCATCACCCACCTACTCCCTCTGCTCTTTCCCTGTTGGCCTCTATGAACTCTCTTGAACATAATCCAGCATAATTATTTTTCCCTCAAATGTCCTCATTTAAGTCATCTGCTCAATCTTTGCTCAGAGGTCACCTTATCAGAGGCTTTCCCTGAGTACCCTATGTAACATAAACTTAGCATTTCCTAGCTTTCTATACACATAGGCACATACACAGTCCAAAGAATTTCATTTCCTTAAGGCAGGACTGTGTCGTTTTTTCTCTGTGTATCCACAATCGTTAGAAAATTCTTCTCATGGAGTTGGGAGTTTAGTAACTATTTTTTGAATGAATAATTGAGCAGAGAAGTAATAAAGAAAACCATTTATTCATGAACTTAGAATTAACAAATAAGACAGTGAGGACTTGCCCTGGAAATTAGACATTTTAGCTCTCTTGTTAAACAGTAGAAACTACAACTTAGTATATACCCAATGGAGAAAAGACTTTGTATTACTATACTTTTAAATGCAATTGGAAAATAAAAACCAGGGACTTGAAACAATAGGTATTCCAATTCCACTAAAATTTAAGATTATAAAATGAAATTAATATAGAATACAACTCCATAAGAGTGGATTATAATTGTGCTGAATCATACTCTGCATGGATTTATTTTTCATTTTGTTTTATGTTCACCACAGTATTACATACGTTAACATTTTCCAGAAGAACTCTTCACTTATAGAAATTAAGCTGTTTACATGAATTTATTCATGTGAACTGATAGTTCTGATTTTGTGGTGTTTCTTGGGCTTCTTTATTATAGTTAAGGTAGTACAGAATATTTCAAAAATTACAAGAATTTCAGAAAACACTGATAAATTTACAAAGTTCTTTAACATAGGGCAGTCAGGTGAAACAAGGCTTTACATTGCATGAATTAAACAAAAAAGTCATCCAGTACAGATTTGAAAAAATTGTAACAATTTAATTTGATGTATAGTAAGAGCTCATTGGTGTTCTGGCATCTGCTGGAGACACAGAAATTGTTGCTATAAAGGGTAAGTATAAAAATGAGCTCTTAACCTTTAGAGGTAGGATCATGTGGAGAAAGAACTAAATGCAAATCATAGAGATCTAAGCTGATAAAAATAGTTACATATGCCTTTACCAATAATAACTCAAAGAAGCCCCATGATAGTTGAAACTGTTATTAACCAGTAGCCACCTACCATTTGAAAGATTATTTTCAAAAGCAAATCATATGCCTAGCTAGATAAATAATCAACATGGATAATTTGGTAGATCAAATGAAATATTTTTATTCTTAATAAATGTTGAAAATTCTAAGTGTAGTGACAAAAAGTTTTCAAGACGATCTCCACACAATGTAAGAGACTAGCATTGTTTTTAACCACTCTAGCATTCATAGTGGAGTGGTAAGCCTTAAAACCCAGACAGGAGTCAGAATGTCTGGGTCTGCTCTCACAGAGCACCTGCACTCTGACTTAATTTTTCAGAGTAACACGGAGGGCTTTACTAAAGCAGCTATACCGCAAGGGTGAAAGTATGGAACCCAGGAACATTCAAGTCACCTCGCATTTGTGAGCACCTAGAGATTTGATTTTTAAAATAATATGTTTAATAATTGAGAAATGCATGTTTATTTCATTTTTTGGAACAGAATCTGGATGTTAAAGTATGCACTTACTTTTCACACATGTGAAACATTGGTTCCTTTGATAAGTTTTTAAATTTTTTTAGAATTTCCTGTAATCCCAATAAAATATAGAAAAATGATCTCAACTTTAAAAAATCTCCCAGATCAGTATTCATTTTGAGGCCTTGGGAGAGTTACTGAATTTTACAAGGTTTGATATTTAATATACACCCAATGACCAGGGAATTCCTAACAACAATTAGTTAATCAGGGGTAGGCAAAATAAAATATCATAGTTTTTTTCCTCTTGGTCAGTAAAATGTTACAAAATGAAAAAAATTTAACAGAGAAACTGTAAGATAAATTTTAAGTGATTTCAAATAGGTCTTTAGTGTGACTGAACAATACATCTGTGTTACTCTATGAACTTTCTCTCTTGATTTTTCCAGAAACCACTTCACTTTTCCCCCCTGTCCTAAACGTTTCCTGCCTGCCTGTTATATTCCGTCAATCCTCCCATATGTGTGTTTGGACCCCACAGTAGCTTCTAAGGAATATACCCAATTTCTCTTTTGTGAATATTTAACCACAACTTTGCAACTATATCTTTTACATCAACGAGTAATCATTCTACAGGTCTTTACCCAATTTCTTCCTCTGCTTATAGCCTTATCTCTTTTCTGCTTCATAGTCATTCATCTTTTAAAAATTCTCTATTTTGTTGTCTCCATTTTCACAGCTTCTATACAAATTAACACACCCCATGTCAACATAGCTTTCGTACCATTATTTTATGAAACATTCCTTCCTAAGGTCACCACTGGCCTCTATTTAGTCAAATCTGAGACACATTTTAAATCCACTTAAGTGTTTCTCAGTAGCATCTGACACTGTTAACTGTTTCCTCTTCCTTGAATCACACACTTATCTCAGCTCCTGTTACACAGTTTGACTTTTGGCCAACGGGAGAATCAAAGGAAGTACCTGAGTTGAAGCGACAGCAATGGGCATGCAAGTCAAAAAAAAAATAAATAAATAAAGAGAGAGAGATAAAACACGTCAGCAGTAGACCTGCTTGTCCAAAGACAGGTGATTGTTGCAGACACTAGCAACTGCCCAACAAAATCCTCTCTCCTTTCTTTTGTAGTAGTTGGGCATGTTACTGTTCAGCTGTATTTCATTCTTCAATCTCCCTTGCAGTTTGCTGTGAACATGTGCTAAATTTCTTTCCAAAGATTTATGAGAAGTGTGCTTCTCACAAATCTTTGGAAAGAAACATCCCACAAACACTACTCTGTCCCTTTACCTCTTTCCATGTGGGCATCCTGAGGATGGCAGAGATACAGTCAGCTCAGATTTTGGATGACTCACGTGAAGTGGAGACAACCCCTCCTCATCGCTATGCACACATATTTTCCTGGGTTGGAAAGTTGCTCTGTGGACTTTCAACTTTAGAAAGTTTGTCGAACAGATGTCTGGCCTTCAGGGATCACATTTTGGTAAGCAGCCATACTGCATCTTATCTAATTCAAAATGATTATAAAAACTTGACGAAAATTATTTTATTTTAATACTGTCATGACCACCTAATTTGACATAAAACACAACAAACCTTTTTATGAACAACGAGTGATTGGAAAAGGAGTCAGACTGCTGTTTCCAAGTTTTCTGGTTTGTTTTCTCTACTGATTGTCCTTCCCATTTCTCTTACAACTGACCCCGAGCTCCCAGGTCACACTTTGCAATTCGAAGTTGTTCAAACCATGAATAATTAAAGCATTAAGAATTAGAGCTGAAGATCTAAGGAGGCAAAAAATAGAGAGGAAAAAGGTACTTCACAAAACAACATGGTTTTAGATTTTAAAAATAGAAAACAATATTTTGTTCTCAAATTTATCTTGTATTCTTTGGGTGAGTGAAGGTGTGGGCTGTTCGGAGCTAAGAGACAAATGCTTTTCAGAGGGGCTGGGTACACTGGATCAGAGTCAGTGCGCAGTAGCCCTGCTCACTGAGTTAGCTCCTATCGGTGATGAAGTGAAAACTCTTGAACAAATGATTTCAGCCAGGAGGAGAGTGATCTAGATGAAACATAGCATGTAAACTAAACTGAACAATCTAACAATCTGCAGCTCTGTTACCGAACGATTTACCTCTTAACAGGGAAAAAAACTTTTAAGAACTTTGACTCCTGTAATAACATACAGAGTAAACTCACATACTTTTAATGGGCACATATATTTTTTGTAATGCTTAACTAAAGGAGAAAGAGACATCCAGCCTTTAAATTTAATATGTATCACCTAATGTACACAATGCAAGGGTGCATTTCAAAACAACTAAGGGTATATTATAAATGTCTTACCACAAAATTAAGTGAGGTGATGGTTATGCTGATTAGTTTGATTTAAGCATTCCACATTGTATATCAAACCATCACATTTCACCCATAAATGTCAACAGTGATGATTTAATGCAAATTAAGTTTTAAAATGAAATTATTAAAGAAAAAAGAAAACCTTTTCCCTACTAGTGAGATCATAGGTGTATCTTCCTGATCTCTGTATGCTTGGTACGTGGAGAGTGCCTGAAACCTATCAGTCCCTTATTAAACATTTTAAATTGTATGAAAAAATAAATAAATTTAATATATATCAGTTCAAATGCCATACATAGTGTTTGTTTAGATTTAAGGTATAAAATAAAAAATTGAAAAATATTGGTTCTTCGCAACTTCCAAGGAGTACAGGGCAAAAAAAGCAAAGACAAAATCTTTCACTTTTCCAGACCGTTGTATATGACAGTGGTACTACTACTTTATGTTTTAATTTGTATCAGGTTTGGAGATGTGTTCTACTTAATTATCTTAAATGTTCTTAGGCTATTTAATGACTAACCACAGGTTTTTCTTTTTCATTATTGTTCTCCATAGTTCTCTTCTAACCAGGATTGAGTTATTCAAATTGACAGTCTGTTTATTGGTTGATGCTCAAAATACCTTGAATTTTCCAAGAAACAATTTAGACAAAGTTACATAACCCAGTTTTTCTCCTATGTTTCTGAACATAAGATCACAGAAACTTTTTCCCCCAGGTTATCAACAGTAACTTAATTTTTTTCCTGGAAACAAATCTTTTAACCTCTAATCTTTTCATGCCTCTCTCAATTGACCATTACATGAAAAATGGGAAAATCTCCAAGCAAGAACAAAGTTTGGGAAATTAGGCAGACCAGAAATTAAAAGAATAAATTAAAAAGAAAAAGGAAAATAACCCACTGAGGAAGTTTAAAGTTAATTTGATTTTTGTTTTCTTTTCAGGCAGGAGATGGATGACTACTAAAATCAGGGTGTGGTACAATTTATTAAAAAGGCACCATCACTGGATGCAAAAGACAGGAGAGATTAAATTCTAATATTAAGATGATTGATTTCTAGAGAGATTAGAGATCCACTCTGGTATAATATATAGAAAACTTGACAATAATTTGAGAGGTCCGATATTAAGCCCAGCTGCTCTATTGCACGGCTTCCAAGAAAAAGTAGTTTCTTAAGTGGATTAAACTTGATGGAAATGTATTCAGGAAGCCCCTTTATTTGTCACCAATTTTTCAATCTTCCTACCCTCTGATAGCACATCGTGAAAACCTCCCAACTTGCAAGTCACTTCTATTTCCCTTTCAATCATTGTGACTAGTGAATTATGAATGACTCCTGGTTACTCAGATGTTCTTCCAAGTCTAAATCAGAGGCCCAATCTCTACTTCTATTCATAGCTTCTGTCTCCGTCACAAGTTAAGACTAACCCATGGCTCAAAGGTTCTAAGTGAGAAAGAGCATTTTCACTTTCTTTATCATCATCTTTTTCTTTTCCTGGCTCATCCTAGATTAAAGAGAGAAAGAGGACTTGGTAGAAAGAATTCAAATATCTTCCTTTCCCCTGTTCTTGTAGTCAAGGCTTTGCTGTCTTGCATTCATATGTAGGTTTTTTTTTTTGTGTGTGTGTTTTTAAGGGATGTATGTGTTATTTAACAGTTGTGGTGGGGGCTTCTACTGTGCACACTACTTACACACTAAGTATCAGGCTTGGTGTGGCCTGATACTTAGAAGACTACGTAGTCTTCTCTCTTTCCCAGTGCACATTCAGGAAGACTTCAGCTGGGCCACATTGTCTTGTCTCTATTGGCCAATGCACCCTGGCACTTCCCATAGCAGGAGTGTAAGCCAATTCTTTTCTTTCCCTTCAGATACCTCTGCTGTCGTGGGCTGTTCAAGTTGCCTCCCACCCATAGAAGCCTTAGGCAAGAAACAGGCCTACCCCTTCATACGCATAAATGTCCTCACTGTGCAGAGGACTCAGTTATGCACTGTCTCCTGTTCTCCTAGAAAAGCCCCATCATAAGATTGTAAGGGGTTGTGGCTTGTAAGCATTCAATTATAGTGCGAGCAACAGTCTCCCTCTTTGAAAGTCATTGCCAGTCTGCCCTTATGCTGGTCTAAGACCATCTTACTTTGGTAGGGCGAAGAGCCGCCATGTTCCATTGCTCCCCTCTCCCCTGACAACTCCACAACCCAAATGAATTTCTTATTTCTGTACAATCCTCTACCTGGTTTGATTTAGCCTGGGTGTGTTTTGAGGGGAAAAGACTTGCACTACTATCATTTATTAAGCACTATGAGTATTACTTGTAACTACTTCACACTCTAGATTTTGGAGGCAACTTAACATTGTAAGCTTTGGAGCTTTAGCTGAGAACATAAAAAAAAAAAAAAAAAGAACATTTAACTTTCTGTTACAGAAGTGTTGTAATATTCGATGAGTCACCTCACCTTTACCTGAGTTCCCCAGTAGGGCTGCTGCATGAATTTCCTATTGCTGCTATATCAAATTATCATTACCTTGGTGGCTTTTGACAACATAAATGTATTCTCTTACCATTCTAAAAGCCAGAAAGAATAAATCTGTTTCACTGGGGAAAGTCGAGGTGTGGACAGAGCAGATTCTTTCTGGAGATTCTAGAAATGTCTCCATCTCCTTGCCTTTTCTAGCTTCTTAAAGCCACCTACATTCATTGGTTCATGGTGTTTTCTTCCTCCCATCGCTCCCACCTCTTGCTTTCAAAGTCATATCTCCAGATGCTTCTCTCATTTATCACCTCCCTCTTATAAAAATTTCTGTGATTACACTGGGTCTAGGTAGGTAAGCCAGACTCTTTATTTTTCCTTAAAAACATATATACAAAGTATGAGTATATATAAACATATACTGAACATCTGGTCTGCAAAATTTAAAAGCAGAGATCACGTCCTATGTAACTGTGTATTTCTACACCAGAAATTTCTACTAATTCCAGCTGTCTATTTGTCATGCGACTTGGTCGTTTTGAAAGCTGGTGCCTGTGAGTGCTTTAAATTATTTACAGTTTAATTTTTCTATGGTGAGTTCAAATGCTATATTATTAGCAAAAGATAGCAGAGGGTGACGTTCAGTGAGTACAGCCTTTCAAACAAGCTTAATTCCTTGGAGGCTTGATGTGAGATACTGGCAGGTGTGAGAAGCTAGTAGTGGAGAGCTCACCTAACTTCTCCTAGGCCTACAGCAAGTCAAATATGACCACAAGCTTTGGTGTTCTTCTCACCAAGTGGTGGGGTTTCATGGTACATCTCTTTAATTCTAGCTATTCTATGATAACTTTGGGCAGTAAAGTTTAGTATAAATAAACTCAATTATTCTCATTCTGTATTAATCCATTAAGTTCACAGATGTCACTGAGCTTCCATCTAAGAAGGTCAATGAGCTAGCTAGGGATATTACACAGTGAAGTCCATGTGATACCACCAACAAACAAACAAGCACAAAAGGAGAAATGCAATAGGGCCCAGCCCTCCAGCCTTCCCCATAAAGGCCTAAGACTTGACAAAAGCATTCTTAGAGCCTCCAGTTCAGCGCAGCCCCAGGTGAGAAACACCTAGTGATCCCAAATGTGTCCCAATACAGCAGAGGAATTGCCCAACTGAGCAGTGAATGAACTTCTGAGTCCCATATCATGAGCTACATTAAAGTGATTGTTGTTTTAAGTCAGTAGCTTAAAGGAGAATTTGTTAGGACTAGTAGATTATTGGGGTTCCTTGGGGACCCCAACCTGTGTTAGATATTGTCAGGAGAAAGATGCTGGGGAAATAATGAGACTTTACACCAACATAATGTATAAAGTCTGCGTAGGCTGGAGAGGTGTACATTGGCTCACATGTCAAGGGGCAGATTGAGACAAAGCAGCAGCCCTCTCAATCCTCAGAAACCTTTTATTGATCTCTAAGACAGAGGTTTTGTAAAAAGATATAAAGGTGTCAAAATTTGAAAATCTGATTAAAAGAATCCCAAACCCCCAGGTAGATTGGGCAAAGAGGAAACAGGGCAATCAGGAACAGAGGATAGTGAGTTGTCAACTCTGTTGATACTCATTTAGAAAGGGGGAGAGGAAACCAAGTTTCATCTCAGCAGAGCAGACAAACCAGTTTCCCTATTCTAACTGCCAGTCAGGGGTTCAAAGGGCTTGCCCCCCTCTTCCCCCCCCCCCCCCGATTCTCTGGGCGGGGATGGGCTTGTGACTTTTACCTTGTCTGAGCGCCTCTGTGCTCCTTTCGCTTTTCGTGGTCTTGATAAGGAACCCCCAGGGGTGGGCCTTTGTGCTTTTCATATCCTTCCATAGTACTTTAATTTTTTTTTTTTTTTAACATTAGTCACTAGAACTAACTGTGGTCAATGATATTAAATCCTGAAAATTAACAAATGTACATTCTTCTTTGAGAATGAGAGAATTGAGTTAAAGAGAAAGCTGATGGTGACGCTTATACCAACAGACATTATAAATGACCCTAAATGGAGATTAAAACATAGAATAAAACATTTCAATCCATCCATATTTTAGATTTCCTGTCCATGCTAATAACAGCGGGATAGATTTGAATATGTAAAATGGGCCCATGTGGACATACTTTGAGGCTTTCAGATCATGAGAATGAGGTTTCAGTCAATGAGACACTGATTATGTGTCCTTTTAAAGATATTAACTCATAAACCACAGTGACAAAGTGTGGACCAATGAAAATAACAAGAAACATTTCCTTTCAGTTAAAATATCTCTGAGAGCCCATAATGAATTAGCAAATATCCTCTGCTTCTCTCAACCATCATTCTCAACCAATGCTCGTATTTTTTTACAATCCTGAAAACCACTGAAATCAAGCCCCAATACCATATTTTTAAAAAGCCGTCACATGTCCTGAGTAAGAAATTTCTAAGAGTTAACTGTGGTGTGTTCTTTCTTGGTACAACAAGCTAAATAAACTTAGCATTGTATGATTACAGATGTGTCCCTGGGTGCCTTCAGCCAACGGGCTTCAAAGCAACCACTAACTAAATATGTAGTCCTTTCTCATCATTTAATAGTCATGAATCTAATATCTTTTTCCATATATAATTCTGATAATATATCTTGCAGTATGTTGTGAGGTCTAAAAAATATGTGTAAAAGGTACCTAGTGTCATATATAGCAGATAGCTAAGTATCAGTAAATAATGGGCAGTTTTTTATTAGTATATTTATTTATTTAAAGAAAACTAGACGTTGAACATAGTAGAAATGTGCCCATATTCCCAATATTACTCCTGGTTTATTTTTTTAAAACTTAATTTTCTTTGCCTCATAATGTCTAGGAATATAAATCTGAAAAAACTGTCAGACGGAGACATCTCTGAATAGAGATGACTAATATTAACTTAGAGGTCTGAATAGAATGTTCATAGTTAATTGTCTTTAAAAAACTATAACTAACATTGGATTCATTGGCCTTTCCAATTTCTCTATTCTTATTAAATTATGATTTTTATCATCTATAGAAGACATTTTCACTGTGTTGTATTCTTGATGTGATCAGAACTTGATCATGGATATGACAGAGGAAAACGAGAGAAGCATTATAGAATTTTTGAGTCAAATAGGAAAAATATTTTAATAAAGGGATGTCAAAATAATAAGAAAATGCATAGCTTTTTCTATTTCCTACTATAATGTATGCAGTTTCAAAATGTAATTAATTAGGGAGGAAGCCAATGCCAAGGTCAGGTTCCCTAGCAGGCAGACTCTGAGACTGAGATTTGCATGGATCTGCTTTACTGGGTGAGCTCTTCAGAGCAACACCCAGTGGACGGTGAAGGATGCAGGATTTAGCACAAGGAGAAGGTAAAGGGCAGTTGAGCTGAAACAAGGGTGGAGCTCTGGAGTTACGGGGACTTTCAGAGTTTTCTTAAATCAAGATTACAGAGCTTGGCCTTTATAACCTTTCACTCCTTAATCAATGAATAAGTAGTTTCCTTTGGCCAAAAACAATTACTGGGGAAGGACTCTGCTGTAAGCCAGGCAACATACCTAGTAGCTGCAGGAACTAAGTGTTGGTCCTGAAGGAGCCCACCTTAGCATCACTACAGTGCGTTCACACATTTATCTACTTCTGTGAAAACATATGGCAAGCAAAGTTAAATAGTAATTTAAAATGTATTTAGGAAAAAGTTTGACTAGTCTGTGTTACTAAATCCAATATAAAGACTTTCTTAAAATGAATCCCTCCCCTTCTCCCCATGCATGTAAGTTATTATGCCGCGGTGGGACGGCTATTTTCACCTACTTCTCTTGTCTTTATTTACACTTTTAGATAGTAAACGAGGTTTGCATGTGGTGGGGACAAATATCTTCAGTGTTGAGTTCCTCATGCCTTTATTCTTTCACCATAGTTTATTGGGTTCTTATTTATTATTTTGTCAATGGTACAACATTTTAGTTCTAACTGTTTTCTTTTTCTTATTCAAAATTGGTAGAAGACTTCATGAAACAAGTGGTGTGCCAAGCTCAGCTATTAAATTATTTCCATTGGTTATTCAATTGCTATTGAATAGAAGAAAGGAACAGCATTAAAGATACGTATGTGGGACACACATCACATAAACGATTTTTGAGCTGCACATACATTTAGTTTATGTATGAGAATGTTAGCACTGGACTGATTTATTTAAACGGTGATACAATGTCAAGCGACCATTTATATTTATATAATTCTTGTTTCTCCTGCATTCAGTTTCTGAATGTCATCTAAGTGTTGAATTTTGTTAGTCCATTGCCTGTTATAGTTTCCAGGTCCATAAAGGCTATGTGGGAATTGAATAAACTATTTTTTAAATGTTGAGCACAAAACTAGGTACCAAATCTTTTATGAGAAATGCTAGTGATATGGGTCTCCTTCAACTAGGGCTGAACACAGACCCCATTTTCTGGGCCCAAGCAGGCTCATAAACCAGTTTGATCAATGTTCAATCTAAGCCACTGTTGCCAGGGAGGAGTGGCAGGCCCTAAACAGGACCACATTCCTCCACAAGGGCAATTATAGAACAAAACTTCTGCCCACAGGCTTCTGGCATCTATGGTGTCACAGATTTGAGACATACATTCCATCTCCCCAAAATCTCCTTCCTGCATATGAACCCCTGGACAGAGAGCCAGAATGGCTGCCCACTCAGGACTCCTCCCTCCCTCTGCTCTGCTAGAGACTTTGCTCTTCACTTTCTCTTATTTCCAATAAAATGTATCCTTTCACTTACTCATGGTGGTCCGTGAACTCATTCCCTGAATTTCCAAGACGAAGGACCTGGCAGAGAAATTCTGGTAAAACTAGTACTATGTGCCTCATTCAATTTATTTGTTTTTTCTTTTCCCAGGCATTAGTTTCTGTGACATCACATAGTCCTATACTATTTGTGAGGAATGATAGATGGGTGAGGATAAAATGCTACCCTGAAAATATTTAAAGAATATATTTAAAGTAAAACATCTTTGTAAGCAAGGCACTACAACTGGGAAATTCTTGGAGACATACAGAGTGAAATATGAGACTGACAGTTGGCTGAAAATGGTGGCTTGTTCTGCTTGAGATGAATGATTTGCACTTAGTACATAACCGATGCTTCAATCTAGACAGGGTATTGCCATTATTTACATTCTGCTCACTGGAGTCTTTATATTGATTGCTGAAAGTTAAAAGACTATTTTAACTTATCTGTAGGGATGTACTTTGGGCTAGTGCTGTTCATTTTCCATTTTCTATTGAGATTCTCAAATCTCTCAGTGGGTACCTTATTTTATTATCTCATTGAGCCTAACAAATCCTGGTGAATTAATCAATAGTACCTGTGGGATACCTTTGTCACCTTTCATAAATGTCTGAAATGGTGATATAATGCTAGAAATGAGAAAAAATATTTTATAGGTCATGTGTGCTATGTGAGATGCATAAAACTCTTATTTTAAAATGAATTATCTTTGTTCATCTTTTCTTAGATAAACAGACATAAACACCATGTCTATTCTGTCATGCTTTATTTTGAGTGCGCTATTTCAATTTACTAAGACCAAGTTAAAGAAAATTGAAAATAATTAATACGTTTAAGGACTTTTCTTATCTGATATATTTGATGAAGGTAGTGATGTGATGATTAAAATGTTCAAATTAATTAAAAGACATTTATCTTTTTGTTCCTTTTAATATGTATACATTATATTATAGGTCTATAACAAACTGAGCTATTATTCTTAAAACTAAAAATAGAGGTCGGGCGACACCTGTGGCTCAAAGGAGTAGGGTGCCGGCCCCATATACCGGAGGTGGCGGGTTCTAGCCCAGCCCCTGCCAAAAACTGCAAAAAATAAAAAATAAAAACAAAAATAAAAATAGAGGTCAAGGTGGAGCAAAATAGCCTAATAGAGTCCTCCAACAATTGTCCCTCTGCACAAAAATTCAGCAATTATCTGCCCAAAAAATACATTCAGAAGAATCAAAAATCAGATGAACAATCATAGTACTTGATTTTAACATTTTATCACAGAAAGAGGCACTGACGAGTACAGAAAAGACAGACTTACATTGCCTTTACTACCCTGCCCCCCCCCCCACCACCACCCGCCCCAGCAGTGGAAGAGAATCTATGTGTGCCTGGGGAGGGGAGAGTAACATGATGATGGACATGGGACTTTCCACTGGAACTTGGGGCCTCATGTCTCAGGGGAAGCCAGCACAGGACCAAATTCTGTCAGCAACCATGGACAAGTATTTTGACCAACCCAGCCAGAGGAAAATCCTGTGACCCAGTGGTAGAAACCTGAGTTCTAGCAAGTGCCACCACCAGCTCACAAAAAGTGGCCTTGGAATAAAGTCATGATGCACATGGGCCACAAAGACTGTAGTCCTTGGGCAAGTCCTACAGCTATGCTAGGTCAGAGCCAGTGGACCTGGAGTGTGTGTGATGTAATGAGACACTTTGTTGACAGCCAAGCCAATTCCTGTGTATCCGATCCCCAACTATAGGCAGTGAAGATCTGGAAGAGTCTTCTTCCTGCAGAAAGGAAAGGGAAGATTTTGGAGGCCTTTGTTTTACAACTTGGGTATCAGCTTAGCCACAGTAAAATAAAGTACCAAGCGGACACCCCAAGCCTCCGATGCCAGCCATTGTTTCCCTGATGGCATTTCTAGACTTACCCTGGGCTAGAAGGATGACTGCTACTCTTTAAGGGAAAGAGCCAGTGTTGGCAAGATTCATACTACCTGCTGACAAGAGCCCATAGGCTTTGAACAAACATCAAAGGTAGCTGGACAATAGTCATCACCATCTTTGGGTGAGACTAGTCTGGCTTTTGGTGTGAAATGGCACAATGCTAGCTGTGATGACCACAAGGGAATGCCCATGCTATTCCTTCCCCAGTACTAGCAGCCCGGCACAGAGAATAAGAGAAGACAGTTAAAGACATTACCTGGTAATCCAGGGAAATCTCCCATATCTTACCCAAGGTCACCGAGTTGGTACCACCAGGTCTATGTAAGAGTCACAGTATTACTGGACTCCACACAACCCCAGTGCTAGTATGGCTGAGTGAGCAAATCCTTAGATCACAACACTAATTCCCATTTAATACCTGGAAAGACTTCTCAAAAAAAGGCAGGTTCAAACAAGCCCAGACTGTGAAGAGTAAAATAAATACTTAACTCTTCAATGTGCAGGCATTGACAAACATCCACAAGCATGAGGAATATCCAGGAAAATATGACCTCACCAAACAAACTAAACAAGATACCAGTGACCAATCCTGGAGTGATGGAGATATTTGACCTTTCAAACAAACAAACAAAAAATGTAAAATAACTGTTGTAAAAAAGCTCGATGAACATCAAGACAACACAGAGAAAGAATTAGAAGGCTATCAGAAAAATTTCATAAAGAAATTGAAATAATAAAAAAGGCAGAAATTCTAGAGCTGAAAAATTCTACTGACTAACTGAGAAAAGCATCACAGTGTCTGAAGAACATGTCAATTAAGCAGAAGAATTAGTGAACTTAGAGATAGGCTATTTGAAAATCCAAAGAAAGAGAGAAAAGAAAATGGAGAAAATATTGAGGCATGTCTATAAGATCTAGAAAATAGCTCTAAAGGGCAAAACTAAGTGCTAGTGACCTTAGAAAGGCAGTAGAGAGACTGGGGTGGAAAGTTTATTCAAAGTAATAGTAACAGAGAACATTCCAAACTTAGAGGAAGAGACTAATATTCAGGGATGAGAAGGTCATAGAATATCAAGCTGATTTAAACCAGACAAGACTACCTCAAGGCACTTAATAATCAAGCTGCCAAAGGTTATAGGTGAAGAAAAAATTCTAAAGAAAGAAAAAAGAAAAAATCCACAACATACGAGAGAGCTCAAATATGTCTGGCAGTGGACATTTCTCAGTGGAAATCTTACAGGTCAGGAAAAAGTGGCATGGCATATTTACAGTGCTGAAGGGGAAAAACTTTCACCCTAGAATCTCTTGCAAAAATATTTGTCAAACATGAAGGAGAAATAAAGATTTTCCCAGACAATTAAAAGTTGAGGGATTTTGTCAACACCAAACCTGTTCTACAAGAAATGCTACAAGGAGTTTTCTAGAATGAAAGGAAAAGACATTAATTAACAGTAAGAAATCAACTGACTGGCTCGGTGCCCATAATAGTGGTTACGGCACCAGCCACATACACTGAAGTTGGCAGGTTCTAACCCAGCCCAGGCCAGCTAAAAAAAAAAAAACAATGACAACTGCAAACAAAAAATAGCCAGGCATTGTGGCAGGCGCCTTTAGTCCTAGCTACCTGGGAGACCGAGGCAAGAGAATCGCTTAAGCCCAAGAGTTTGAGTTGGCTGTGAGCTGTAAAGCCATGGCACTCTACCAAGGGTGACATAGTGAGACTCTGTTTCAAAAAAAAAACAACCCCCCCCCAAAAAAAAATCAACTGACAATATAGAATACACTAGTACCTGTAAGTACACAAATATAGAATACTCTATTGCTGCAACTGAGACATATAAACCACATACATCTGAAGTAGAAAGACTAAAGGCAAACCTATCAAGAACAATGCATACAAGAACTGGAACATAGAAGATTAATGATGTGAAAAGTTGATTCTTTGGAAAGATGAAGAAAATTGATAAGTTTTTGGGCAGATTAACCAGAAACAAAAAGTAAAATCTCTAATAAGTTCCATTAAAAATGAAAAGGGGGAAATAATAAGAGATACCATGGTAATAAAAAATATCATCACTGAATACCATAAAATTTTCTATGCCAAGAAATTTGAAAACATGAAGGAAATAGGCAAATTCCTGGAATCACACTGCCTCCTTAGATTCAGTCAGGAAGAAACAGAACTCCTGAATAGACCAACATCAGGCACCAAGATGGCAACAACAGTAAAAAATCTTCCAGCAAAAAAGTCTCATACCTGATGGTTTCACACCGGAATTCTATAAAATCTTCAAAGAAAAGCTTTTACTTACTTTACAAAATCTCTTCTATAACATTGAGACAGGAAGACCCCCCCCCCAAACTTAGTCTACTAAACAAAAAATGTCCATGATACCAAAGACAGAAATGGACACATCAAAAAAAAAAAAAAATTAAAGACATGTATCATTAATAAATGTGGACACAAAACTACTCAATAAAATGTTAGCAAACAGAATTCATCTGCACATCAAAAAAAATAATTCATCATGACCAGGTGGGTTTCATTCCAGGGAAGCAAGGCTGGTTCAACATACACAAACCTAAAAAGCAATTCATCACATAAACAGAAGTAAAAGCAAAGACCATATAATCCTCTCAAAATATTCTAAGAAAGTCTTTGACAAAATTCAGCACTCCTTTTTGATAAGAATACTTTTTTTAATTTTTCCAAAGTCTCAAAGGAAAGACAACTACTATTTATAAATAAAAATAGAAGATAATTTCAAAAAACAGATCATGCCAAATCTTATAGACAATAGAAAAAGAAGAAATACTTCAAAATCATTCTACTTCAT
>CAUYPK010031654.1:0-48992 GCA_963574355.1 Loris lydekkerianus | reverse complement strand
TGGATGTGGAGAAAAGGGAACACTTCTGCACTGCTGGTGGGAATGCAAGTTAGTGCGTTCCTTTTGGAAGGAGGTTTGGAGAACACTCAGGGATCTAAATTTTGACCTGCCGTTTGATCCTGCAATTCCTCTTCTAGGTGTTTATCCAAAGGACCAAAAATTATTTGGCAACAAAGATATTTGCACCAGATTGTTCATTGCAGCTCAATTCATAATTGCCAACTCATGGAAGAAGCCCAAGTACCCATCGACCCATGAATGGATTAATAAATTGTGGTATATGTCTACCATGGAATATTCTGCAGCAGTAAAACAAAGGGAGACTTTACCTCCTTTCTGTTTACATGGATGGAGCTGGAAAATATTCTTCTTAGCAAAGTATCTCAGGAATGGAAAAAAAAGTATCCAATGTACTCAGCACTACTGTGAAACCAATTTATAATAACTCACACTTGCATATGAAAAATGAAACACAACTTTAGGCTATGATGAAGGAGGAAAGGGGAGGGGGAGGGGGGGGAGGGGGTAGGAGGGTTAGTAGGGGGACCACAACTATGGAGCACATTGCAAGTACAAGTTGGTTCTATCATGTGTAAAACACAAATGTCCTAATGCTATAAATGGGTAAATGAGATGAATGATACGCTGATTAGTATGATTTAAGCACTCCAATCTGTACAAATAATCAACACACTGAAATGGGCATAAATGTATTTATGATCTATGTACAAAAGACTTAATTAAAAAAATAAAATTAAAAAAAAAAAGAAAAATTAAGTCACTACAAGAAACTCTTCTACTATATTTTAAGTATAAACACAGCAAAAAACCCCCACTAAATTTCACTCTAAAAATCACTACGAGCAAAAGGTAACAGTGAAAATCTTGCCAATTAGCATCAATTTTAATTGTATAAAAAAACCTGAAAATGGATATTAGTCCATGATATTGAGGAAGAGCTAAAAGCATATTTTAAATATTGACAATTACTAAGAACATTACATGAAAACACAGAATTCTAAACACAAAAAGATAATTTCAGAATATGAAAGAATTAGAATATCCTTACCATTTTTTTCCTCACAATTTTGTTCCTTTTCTAAATCCTTCTTAAATGCAGCTGGCATATCAGTAGATATATGAAATTCAATTTTTTTATTACCTACAGGTTGTGGTTGGTCAAATACATCGGAAGGCAACATCACTGGATGTAAATTGCTAAAAACAATCACAGTGTTAATTTTGTAACTGCAGATAAAATCCTGAGTAAAATATTATTTTAAATTTAAATTTAAAAAAGCTAACACTGAAAAAGCATTCTCTATACAGTAGTTATTACATGAAGTGACTTACTACTCCAACAAAGCTTTACAAATGCTCAAATATAGGAATTACTAAATTCCTAAGTTAAAGATCAAAACTACTACTGGTTAAAGGATATTAATTTGCATAAAGTCACACTATAAATGACAGAGAAAGGACTTGATGACTATTAATTCTAAAACTTAGGGTATTTATAAATATGCATAAATAGTTCTTCTATGTTTAATGTAAGCTTTTTTAATGCACTATATTGTGATATCTAATGGAGTAGCCACTAGCCATATATGGCTAATGAGCACTTGGTATGTTAAGTATGTTATGAATAACACACACATCAGACATAACTAACATTGTATAAAAACAAACTATCTCTATAAATTTTTATATTTGATTATACGCTAAAATAATATTTTGGATATAATGAGTTAAATTATCAATATTAATTACATCTATTTCTTTTCACTGCTTTAATGTGACTATTACAAAATTTAATGTGGCTCACATTATTTCTATTACTCAGCACTGCTAGAGATTCAAAGAAAAAAAGAGCAATACACTTCAAATGAAGCATATGTAACAAATAATCACTTCATCGGCAGCTTCTAGACTATGAGAAAATATCCAAAATACTGTGGAAAGTTATCTAATAACATTCTTACATAGCTATAGCTATAGCCCTAACCCTCATCCCAAATCATATCTCTAGGAAGTTTATTATGTGACTGAAGGACAGAACATAGGGTTAAAAGTCCCAGGCACTAGAAACAGAGGGATCTGGACAAAAGCCAAGGATCACTGCTGGCCCTGAGTATTGAAAACAATACTTACCAGACACAGCATACTCCCAGCCCTAAGTCATATTTAGCAGTGATAAGAATAAGACATGACAGAAGCGTAGTAAACAGAATGTGTTAAGAGTTCAATCATGCAACTAAAGATAAACTCCTTGTTTAGTAACCTTTACCTTCTCTTTGAAGCTTTTAGCTGCGCTGTATTTTCTCACGCCTGACTTGAATAAAGGCCTGTGAAGATCTTTAGGAGGGACCACACCCTTGTCTCTCTGTGCCTGGGGAGGGCTCATGGGTGTTAGCCTCCCTAGGGGTCACTCAATTCCATAAAATATGGACTAAGTAGGTGTTATTTATTTAGTCTGGAGCTGCATGACATGACATAATACAGTTCAAAGGAAGTCTTAATTTTTTAAGTATCAATAGCACTGCAAGGGCTTCAATAAATTCCAAGTCCCTAACCTAAAATTTAAAGCAAATTCTCCACATCTATTTAGCTTTCCCTTTCATCATTTGTATTCCTATTCAATAAATTTTCTCACCTCTGGAAATTTCCCTTTTACTTTCCCCTCATGTAGGATATCCTTACCCTGCCTAATTTTTGCCTCTCATCTTTCAAGGGCCAGCTCAAATATCTCTTCTCTCTAGAAAACTTTCCAGATTTCTCAACTGGTTATAACTTCTCTTTTCTCACGACCATTCAGTTTATGGATTATATCTTTTTCTTATGTTATATATTATCATTGCTAATGCAATGGTTTACTGCCTATAAGAATATTAATTCACTGTTTAAAAAGATACCTGTAGCATTAAGCTTTAGAAGCATGCTGCAAACCATATACAATATTGCAGACAAAACTTTAGCACACATTCAATAAATATTTAAAGGTACTCTTTTGGGTCCTGTGTGCCAAGTTAAGATATGTGAATTTTTATTTGGTGAGTACTTTTAATTTGAAAAATCTTTGATATCAGGTAATGGAGTTGGGAGAAACTAAGTAATTTTACACAAGCCCACTGGTGATTCTATTATCTAAACTGTGAATGCAGTAGAAGAAAGAAGAAAGAAATAGGAAAAGGAAAGTAAATGAGTTTTATTTTGGACAATATCTTAAGTGCCTATAAGACGTTCTGAATTTGTAAAAAGGAAAGTGGAAATAAAGACTTTAGATCTCAGAATAGAGATTAAATTTAGAATTAGAAATTTGGTATTTATTAGCTGCAACAAGTGAAACCATAAAAATGATGAGATTAACAAGAAATATAAATTTAGAAAAGGCAACCATGGACAGACGTATGGAACCCACAGAAAAAGGTGAGAAGAGAGGGGAAGGAGGGAAAGGGTAAGAGAGTGAGACAGGGAGAAATAAAAGAAGTAAAAATGAAAGAAAGGCAGTCAGTGGGAGATAAGAAACAGGATAGTAGAATTAAGTAAATTCTGAGACCCAGGGTAGTTTATAGAATCGAACGCTGATCAACTGTGACAGAATTAGGCATACTTGTAAATCTGGCAAATCAGATGCTAAAGGTGAACCAAGCAGACTGAGGAAATAAAAGCCAAACTGAGAAATGACATGAGTTAATTAAGCAAGTAAACAAAGCACACAGATAACCTTCATCTCATAATTCTAAATAAAACTACCTGTGGGAAGCAGACGAAGGTGTAATCAACATATCCTTTATCTTCCGCTTTTTTCTCACATGGCGTTGCTTTACTGTTTTTGGTCTTTTGGGCTGAAGATTTGCTAGTTCCATTAGTTTGTTCATTCTACATCAAGGCAAGGGATGGTAAACAAGATTTCCTCTTTAGAAGCAAAGCTATTTACCACTGTTTCTGTTAAACTTAAATTTGAATTTTGACATACAAATTGACAGATACAATGATTTACTTATCTTACATAGAATATGAAATAAGTACAGGGTGGCCATAAAGTTCGTGTGCAATTTAAAGTAGTGTGAAAATTAAATTCTGAACCATCAATTAAGAGATAATCAATTTGAAAAAGCTCAAATTCTAATTTGCCTTGCTCAACTTTCATCGTACTTTGAAGGAATTAAGAATTTACTTAAGTACTAACTACTAATTAAAAAAAATGTTTCATTATAAATTTTTAGTAGTTCAAATAAAATGGATGAAATTCATGTCAAACAACTGAATGAGATACAATAATACAATCTATGTGACTTTGTTGTTCCCTGTTGGACTGATATTCAAAAAACCTTATTTTGACTCATATTCTAATTATCAAACAGAGCCTGGACTGGAACATTCCCTTTAAAAGCATTTTGTACATAATTGCCACAAAGCAATCATATAAATAAGGTAACTTAAACTATATGAGATCAAAATTTTCAAGTATTGTACTTTACTCCAAAGGAGCTTACAAGCACCAATCAGAAAGTAAAAATTGATACCACGTACAAAGCTTTTCCCCACTAAGAGTATGAATACTTAG
Source organism: Loris lydekkerianus (assembly GCA_963574355.1). Lineage (NCBI taxonomy): Eukaryota > Metazoa > Chordata > Mammalia > Primates > Lorisidae > Loris > Loris lydekkerianus. The sequence continues at coordinate 44,425 of CAUYPK010031654.1, read as the reverse complement.
TAATAGAATAAAGGCATTTTATCCTTGTTTAGGCATTTTTGAATCTTTCACAGAGGAGTTCAAAAACCACCAATTATTCTCTCAGTGTATAAAAAGCCTCTATGACAGTACCAGGCATATATTAGATAATCAATAAATATTTGCTGAATACCGTATATACTCGAGTATAAGCCGAGTTTTTAATGGCACAAAATTTGTGCCGAAAAACCTGAACTTGGCACAAATTTTGTGCCGAAAAAGCTTGGCTTATACTCGAGTATATACGGTAAATAAATAGTAGAGGTTAAGTATCCCTTATCTGAAATGTTTGGAACCAGAAGTATTTTGGACTTCAGATTTTTCTGGATTTTAGAATACTTGCATATACAAAATGATACGATATACAGTATATACTTTTTCACTGAATCCAAAATTCACAGAGCAAATCCTTTTAATAAAGGGATTTGGTCTGTTATTTTGTGTTCTGTCAAGAGACTGCACTTGAGAACTAGTGGGCCACATGTGGTCTTGAGGTCTCAGGTTCCCTGCTCCTGAATGGACCTTAAGTCTAAACATGAAATTCATGTGTGTCTCATATTACCTTATACCCATGGCCTGAAAATAGTTTTATATAGTATTTTTAATAATTTTATACATGAAGTAAAGTTTGAGTAAACCGAATCCTCAGAAAGCAAAGGTGTTACTACCTCAGCCACCCAACTCACTTGGTGTCACACCAGTGCTCAAAGAGTTTTGAATTTTGAAGCTTTTTGGATTACAGGTGCTCAACCTATACCATTTTAGGTTTTTTGTTTTGTTTTAGGTTTCATTACATTTCCAAAAGATAATAGAGAAGCATGAAATCAGAGGTTGATACGTGCAAAGACCATGTTCTCTCCCATGACCCAAGATGAATTATTGGTGGGTTTCACACCATATCCCTACATGAAAACCTAAATAAACAAAATGAAACAAACAAAAAGGTTTGGCCAGTCTACATTTCTAATTACTACCATTAGTTTTATAAAGAAAGTAAAATTCACAAAGGTTAAGCCATCAACCCAGTACAACTCGTACAATAGTACATGCTTATTTAACAACGTTAAAGTTACCATCTATCAGGGACTGCCAATTTCCTAAACATCTCTGTTTAAGACAGATGCTCTTCAATAGTCAAATTGCTTCTGATTATTTGTATATGTCACCCAGAGTCTCTGCTAGAGTGCTGACTCACCTGGAGTGCTGACTCATAATCAACTACTCCTTTCTACCTGACTTCTGAGCACAGTTACCTAAGATTTCCATCATTTGCCCACCACAGGGTTATACACTAACAGTTGGTAAACTATAGCTCAAGGACCAAATCCATATACCTGCTTGTTTTTGTTAATAATGTTTTGTTGGAACAAAGCCACACCAACTCATTTAGGTACTGTCCATGGCTGCTCTCCTAAAACTAAGTGGCTTCAACAGAGATCACATGGCTCACAAAATCAAAAATACTTGCTCTTTGGACCTATAAAGATATTCATTGGCAATTCCTGTTCCAAGCGAGGCTGTGCATTGTATACTTTTTTTTTTTTTTTTGACAGTAAATAAGAAATCATTTATTAATTTAATTGTACTCAATATTCTAAAACTAATTCAAAGTTATTTTTTAGGAAAAAAATTTTTTTTTCCATTTTTTTTTTTTATCAATTTATCAATTTTGGAATTTATCTTTTTTTTCTTTTTTTGGAGACAGAATGTCACCATGTTTCCCTAGGTAGAGTACCGTGGCATCACAGCTCACAGCAACCTCTAACTCATGGGCTAAGCAATTCTCTTGCCTCAGCCTCCCAAGTAGCTGGGACTACAGGCACCCACCACAATGCCTGGTTATTTTTGTTGTTGTTGCAGTTGTCATTGTTGTTTGGCAGGCCCAGGCTGGGTTCAAACCCACCAACTCCAGTGTATGTGGCTGGCATCCTAGTCACTGAGCTATAGGCGTCAAGTTATACCTGAGCATAATTAACAACTTACTACTCTGCAAGAATCTTTAAGCCAATATATGTAGATTATCAAGAACAACCAACACAAAGAGTAACACATCTGCTGTGATTACTATGAAAACTATGAATAGTTTTATATAAAAACCTACAGAACTGCTCTAGAAGTTATCCTAAAGTGAATAGAGTCCAGGGGAATATAGTGTCAAAACAGGAATACAACTGGTGCTCATTATTCACAGTAGTTATGTTCTACATGATCACTGCAAACATAGTGAATACTGCATTGGGGAAATGCAGGGTTAGGTTTCCAGAAGCCTCTGCTTACCACATTTCATCATCATTTCAAGTCAATACATTACTTGGCTTTTCATGTGTTTATGTGTGAAGACACCTTATATAATAATATACTTGATTGATTTGTTAACGTTGAACTCACAGTTAACAGCAAACTTGTGCCATGAAAGAAGCTTATTTAATAGATGTATTTTCTCTTCATAAGGCACGTCACAGCCACCTTGAGCTTGGAAACACTAGACAGCACTTTAACACTATGCTTGGGGGCTGTTTCATCAACAAAAGATTTGAAAATGTGAAAAAGATGGTGCTAAATAGACAGTGAAAAGGATACTAGTTTCTAGTACAAGAGCTGACACCAGAGAGAGGGTCACTTTATTTGACCTCATCTGGAAACCTGTGCGTCAGTTGACTCAAATTCTTCAACACACTGTATGTGTCCACAGTTCACGTCCATGAAAGACTGTAAAAGTACTGCAAGTAATGATTTGGGGTTTATAAATAAATTTTACAAATAGGCAAATTCATAAATCATCAGGCTTGGCTCTACTTTATAATACCATAATCATTAATCTAAAACAGTGTTTCTCAACCTTCCTAATGATGCAATGTATTTTCATTGTTACAAAGGGTTTGCAACCCACAGGTTGAGAATCACTGATCTAAAAAGTTATACACATGGCCAGTCATGGTGGCTCATACCTGTAATCCTAGCACTTTGGGAGGCTGAGATGGGAGGAAGTCTTGAGTTCAGGACTCTGAGACCAGCCTGAGTAAAAGCAAGACCCCCATCTCTACTAAAAATAGAAAAAAAATAGCTGGGCCTTTGGACCTTTGTGGCGGGTGCCTGTAGATCCAACTACTACTTGGGAGGCTAAGGCAGGAGGATCACTTGAGCCCAGAAGTGTGAGGTTGCTATGAGTAGGCTAATTCCATGGTACTCTAGCCTGTGCAACAGAATGAGACTTTATCTCAAAAACAAATAAATATAACTTATACATAATTCAAAAATTTTCCCTTAAATCTTCCTATCTATTCTCAAGTCTCAATTTATAGCTACTATACACACTTAAGACGTTGGGAGACCGAGGATAGGTAAATTCTAATGATCCCAAATTATGAAGAATTAGATGCAAAATTTATGAAGAGCAAATGTCTGTTTCCCACATTCTGTGCTTCTTGAAATCTAAACAAATATTACTTCATATTACAAACCTCTGTCGGTCTTCATCATCACTGCTTTCATATTCTGATTCTTTACTAGATAACTCCTCATCTTCATCTGGCAAAGGAGGTTCCTCAGGTGGCTTAGGAGATGTGGGAGGAAGAGGCGCATGCAATAGCATATAGTCTTCATACTAATTAAAAGAAAAATACAAAAAGCTATGTCAATCTATATTTATAGAATATAGACAAACCATTTCCATTTGAATATTTAAATCTCATTTCTATCTCATGATAGATGTTCTGTTACACATTCTATACATATTCAGGGAACACCTACAGTGGCAGACCACTAGCTAATCATAAGATTTCTTTCTTTTTCCTTGGCACTCAGCTGGACTAAATTTTTAGACCTACTCTACAGTTACATTTTACCAAGTAACAGTTTTTGCCAATGGAATGGGAGTGCAAAAAACTCCCACATATAATTCTCTGTTCCTTCATGATCAGATTGTGTGGTAATGCCTTCATTTTCCTAGGAAAGATAGTATACTTTTTTTTTTTTAGAGATAGATGCTCACTTTGTCACCCTGGGTAGAGTGCCGTTGCATGACAGCTCACAGCAACCTCCAAGTCTTGGGCTTATGAGATTCTCTTGCCTCAGCCTCCTGAATAACTGGGACTACAGGCACCCACCACAACGCCTAGCTATTTTTTGTTGCGGTTTAGCTGGGGCTGGGTTCAAACCCGCCACCCTCAGTATATGGGACTGGCACCCTACCCACTGAGCCATAGGCACTGCCCAACAAGTTGGGTTTTTTGAGTGACTCAGTAAAGCAGAATATCCCTCTGCCCTTCCTTTAGAATGGACTTAGTACAAGTAAGAAATAATTTTTATTAAATGATTAAGAATTTAAGTTTTGTCTGTAACAGCAGCCAGTATAACCTTAATAAACACCACAATAGACCAAACATTGGGTAGGTGTTGGAGGTTACAAAGAAAAATTATGAAGCTAATAGTAATTACATTAGAAAAGCAATCAACCCCAAAGAAAATTCTCTATTTATATTTTAGAATGCAAAATGATTTTGCATTGCTATTAAATACTAAGAGTAGTATAGCAAAATAACTTAAGTTATTCAAATTAAAGAACTGAATAACACCAGAAGAGATAATAGCCTTTATTTCCAAACCCATTTCTTTCATGTTCTGGCTTTCCCCACTCTGAATCTCAGCTTTCCTATTATCATATTACTTTACATTTGTTCCTTATTTTCAACGCACATCAGAGGTTGTTAAAATATTTGTGTAATTTAGTGTCAATAATCCTGCTCAGGAAGAGAAATTTTGACTCTTGAAAATTATAAGAGATTTCTTACCATGGGAGGTCGTGCAGTAATTGGTCCAAAAGGTGTGGGCAAATTCATTTTATTCATAAGATGAAGTACCTTAAAGTGGTAAGACACTTAAAATCACATAATATAAAATGATTCAATTCACATCTTATATTTTATGTACTAAAAACATTCCCATAACACTACTGATTAATTTATTATAAAAGAAATCCCATCTCTTGCTTTTCTACTCTCAGGCAAGATAAAATAGGTAGTCATATCAACATTACTAAAGTGTCTATTATTTTCACAAGTACAATAATTCTCACCACTAAAAATTTAAGTTGCTTGCAATATAAAACTTACTGAAATGTTTTTATATCTTTTTCCCTGATTATCATGAAATTATGAAACATGGAGAAGTATAATAAAGAAAATAAACATCAGCTACATTTTATACTTCTAAGTAGTATCTTATTACTGCCAATATTTGTAAGCACTTGCTGAGAGGTCTACTATACCTTTTCCTTGGAGAGTCTGTGTTAAAAATGTATTCTAAAGAAACAAGAGAATTCCCAGAAATAACATTTTGCAAACCAGCTTATGTTTATTACTATGATTTATACTATAGTTTATAAAAGTCAGGACTTAAAACTAGTACTATTTCACTGCCTACATGGAATTGCAGTCTGATTAAACACTAACACAAATAAGTAAATAAATACGAGAATCAGCATGGAAAATAAACTATCAGGCTACACAAATAAGTAATTTGAGGAAAATAACTTTCATTCAGTTTACCTGAACATAGAACTTAGGCACACTTGCCAAAGCATTTACTATGTTTGCGAGGATTGTGCTAGAAGGTGGTGGGTACATATACTTGAGGCATGAGTTTAGAGGAAAGGTCAGCCTAAAATATAAAAAGGAATTTTTAAATGCTTATCATGTTTTAATAATTTCATATCAATACTCCTTTTGGGTAATCTAGTAACACACAAAATTGCTTATGATACAGTATTATTAGATTTACTTTGTTCCTAAAAGATCCAACTAAGAATATTAAAAAAAAAAAAAAAAAAAAAAAAACTTGCCATATGATTGCATTAAAAAAATTAAATACTACGTGACTTATTAGAGCTTATCTTACAGCCCTGTCTATTTTAGTAGATAGATTCTTGGAACTGAATTCAGTGACAAATTCATAGGTCAAAATATTTATTCAACATATTAAAAGTATACATGACATATTAAAATATGCTCATTTAAAAAATTACTTTATTCACAATATACATACACATAAAGTAAAAGAACAAAAAATAATGCAAAAATGCTTACCCATGATTTGGTGCAATTCCATTTTCTATTGTTAAACAACCAAGTTCTTTCTTTTCTTTATCGTCTTCCACAGGGTCATCAGACCTAGGATATACAGAATCAAAGTTGATTTTAGCTTTAGAAAGTGAAAAATTTCATAAAGATAATATCTTTTCAAACATGGCCTTATAAAAATAATTCCATTCAAAAAAAAATCACAAGAATTTCTCAAGCAAACACCAACAGAAAGAAACAGAATTATAATTAACCTTCTCTGAATCACTTCTGTATTCTTATTATTACACTGGTACTTTACACTTTTTCACAGCTAGCCTATGAAGATGGCAGGATAATTTTCATTGACCAAAAAGAGAACTGAAGTTTACATGGTATCAAATAGTGGTATTCAATTGTTTTTATGCATCCCACAATCACTTGGAGAGTATTAAAACTCTAAGGCTTCTAGAGCCTTCCTCCCCTGCTCCCAACATTTTGCTACCATAACACCTCTACCACACACACAGTTAAGTTTCTGATTCAGTAAGACTGGGTGAAAGCCCAAGATTCTGTATTTCAATCATGTTCCCAAATGATACGCCTGGTCTAAGGACCACACTTTGAGAACCACTAGAGTAAAGCAAACCTGTGAAGGTGTAAACACACAATAACAGCTGGAAATCAAATTATCAGTCTTTGATTTCAAAGGTCATGCCCATTCATGATATTGTGCTATTTCTAATATGAAGACTTTATACTACTTACCATCCCTACATTTATAATTAGGTTGAATTTGTTTCTGTCTATTCCCTTCCTGCTTTATATTATAATCCCTAATAATAAATCAACAATGCACAACTAGAAAGCAAAATTAAAGATATTATTTTACTGTACTAGCAGAAGAACAGAATTAAAGGTATTGTTTTACTGTAGTAGATTTAATAAATGAGTCTTTACTATTTCAAATTATTTACTTGAGAGCCTAAAAACAAACCAATAACTATACAACTGACTTAAAAACCACTTTTAAAATATTAGGGAAACCTAATATCTACATACCTTTTCTTTTTTTCAGAGCCTAAAGTAGGACACGGGGAATGTACTCGATCTTGCTCTTTTGCAAATTCAACAACTAAAGTATGACCTAGAAGTTTCAGCTGATGAAGTCTTGTTAATGCCTAAAGTTAGAAGGGTAAAAATTTCATAATTATGTTAAAATTGATTTGTTAGCGACTACAGACAAAACTAATTTATTTACACTTTTTGGTTAGTGCTGTAAACATTTCCTTGACTATTTCTAATTTATTTTTAATCTCAGGCTACCAGGGCTTTATTACTTATTGAAGCACTGCTTCCTGTAACTTAGCAAAACAAGAATCTGGTTAAACCAACACTTTGTCAACTCTACTTATATTCAAGCAGCTGAAAATGGCTAGATAACAATCATAACAGATCTGCCCATCTCACTTTAAATTTATAACCACAATCACTAATCTCAGGATGGCTTTTAATGGTGCTATACAATTATATAATTCAATCTTAGTCCATTTTTTCTACTAATATCTAAAAATATTTTTTACTTTCTCCTTGTTTCTTAACCTCAGAATATTCCTCTCCAATTCCTTTAGCCTAGTACCTTGTTTCCCACGTTGAGACAGCTAAAGTGACCTGATGAGAAATTTGGATTCCCACCCTACTCCCCATTTACGAGCATATGCATCCACATATTCTATGTTCCATCAGTTACCACCTATTAACTATTCCTGTGTTTATCTAAATCTAGCTGCTTGACTTGTTTACTAAATCTCATCCTCTTTCTTCGGTCTTTCTTTGGCTACTCTCTGCAAACTCTCTACTCCTACCTACATTGTTAATTTTCTGTCCCCTATTGGATTATCTACATCTAAAGTTAGATCCAATCTATTTTTCAATTCCTATTTCCATTTCAACCCTTCATTCCTACCCCACTTATGAATTTCCATGCCCCACAGCTATACTGAGTATTCTCCAAACATGGAAGGCCAATCTCCTCCCATATTCTTCTCTAAATCCAACTAATCATTATAAGTCCAGCTTGCTTTTGTGAATAACTCTCTGGCTTTTAAAAAATATTTATTCTCCTTTTAATATTTATAATATCTTGCCTTATTAACAGTTACAGAGATGGTTATACATCTTTCTCTCATTTAGAAATTTGTTACTTTCAATTACAGATGCAGTCAATTTTAATTTGCTTTATAGATCATTTACAGCTAATTCTATGTCCCAATGCCTAAATACTGGGCAGGTTTGCCAATAAATAAGTCAAATGTAGCCTGTTGGACAAATTCTTGGAATATAAACCCCTCTGCTTTTAAAAAGTACCATTTAACTTGCCTCCCATTTTTAACAAAGTTTAGATAATAGGATATTACTGACAGCTTTGATAGTTAAAAAAAAAAAATTCATACCTTTATAGCTGCTTTTTCATTAGGGAAAGTAGCAAAAGCCGTATGTTTCTGAAAAATAGTCAAGGTGTTAGGATAAATATTACTTCCAATATAATTTCAGTTTTTCAAAAAATAGTTTAAATTTTACCAGTAGAATGACTTGACACGTTAATAAAATCAGAGGGAAGGTTGGAAAACAGACCACTTAAATGATTACTAATCATTTGATCCAGTGGTTCAATGTGATCTAGTGGTTTTCAAGATTTTGGGGGTGAGTCTTTTGAGCTGATTTGAGCTGAAAGCTATGCAAACTTTTTTAATATAAAGGTTTGTGCACGCATAGCACATTTTATATAAGCAAATAATTCAACAGACCAGAAGTTTAATAACTTCTACTACACACCCGGGATCATGCTTAACCATCTAAAAATATAGGACAATCTCTTATTTATGACACACCTATAGATCTTATACTAAAAATATATGACAATCTCTCATTTATGACACACCTACAGATTTTACACTTTCCTTTATAGATCACAATGCAAATTTTAAAAACATCCACCAATAAAAAAAAAAAAAAAATCATTCCTCAACGTGTATGTGTATTTTGTCTTATCTTTGTAACAAGATTCTAGGACTAATCCATTATAAAAGAAATAAAAGTCAAAAATAAAAGAATCATTACGACATGGAAGAGTTCTAGGCAATGTTTATTGAAAGTTGCTTGAGTAATATACCATGCATTCTATTTTGTCTAATCTGACCCAAAATGACCTAATTAAGTGTACTTATTATATACATGTAGAATCTTTTATTCGTACTTGCCAGTAAATGTAACACTTAACACTGACCAAAACTGGTCTTTTAACTCTGTGACTATCAACTCTTGCTGTGCATTAACATTACAATCAATTTGGGGAGACTTAAAACCATTATGTCTTGCCGTATTATGCGCCATTTTGCAGAAATACTATCACTATTACTATTTTAATGAAGAACAATCCATCTAAATATCTTTAGGCTAAAACAAAATAATTCTGTAAATTCCAACAGTCTTAGAATATTATTTCCTAAAGGATGCAATCGACAATTTTTTTTTTTTTTTTTTTTTTTTTTAGTCAGAATCTCACTTCATCACCCTGGGTTGAGTACCCCGAATCAAAGCTCATACAACTTAAAACTCTCAGGCTCAAGGAATCATGCTGCTGCCTCAGCCTCCCCCAGTAGCTGCGACTTGCAGGTGCCTGCCGCAACGCCATTTTTAGTAGAGAAACATTTCGCTCTTTCTCAGGCTGATTTCCAATTCCTCAGCTCGAGAAATACACCTGCCTGGGCTTCCCAGAGTGCTAGGATTACGGCGTGAGCCACCGCGCCCTCCCGGTCATCAACAATTTCTTATGACGAGCCTCTTTATCAAAAATCTAATAGAAATCTTACATGCGATTTACTCACATTACTGACTACTGCAGTTTATCCTCTATTTTGGTTAATTACTTAACACTGGCTTATAAACGAACCAAGATTTAAAAAAAAAAATCCCTTGCTGCATATTTATTTGCAATACTCTGAGTCTAAAAAAAAATACCCCCCAATGCCTAAGAGTTGAGAGCGTCTCAGGATGGGACTATAACGAAGTGAAGTAAGTGAATACAACTAAGCTATTTCTCATTCTGCTTTGTCGTCCTCACTTGTCCTTCTGCGCAGTGCTGCGATTAATCTAGACTTGGAGCCGATGACAAATCCCCTTCGCACACAAGGTATTTTGATGCAAAAAGGGAAAGATGGGGAAGCTACCGCCACACCAGGCCATCTTCCCTTTCTTCCTTCTATAGGCGCTCGCCTCCCCCGGGTCACCATCCAAGGGCCTTTCCCGGAGGCTCGGGAGCGGCGGCCCTTACCAGTCGCCCCTTATCTGACAGGACGCGCACTGACTGCGCCCCGAAGTACTTCAGCAAGTCTTCCTTCTCCTCGGCGGTCAGCTCGGCCGGCAGGTGCCTCACCAGAAGGGTTCGGTCACCCCGGGGCGAAGAAATCGAAGTGGAGCTCGGGCATCCCCTAGATAAGGGCTGCGGCTGCTCGGGGCCTGCCATTTTCCTTGGAGAAACAACAACAGAAAAAATCCAGGTAAGAAGCCTTATTCAAAACTGCACCATCAACAGAAGCCAAGCAAAACCAGCGCTTTTTCCGCCTCGCGCTAAGGATTCTGGAAACAAGTAAATACCGTGACAGATACTCGTCTTCTCGCGAGACCTGCGCCACCGGTCCGCCGCGCCCCTTCAGAGACGACTCCGAGAGAGGAGCGCGAGGTACAGCAATAGCAAAGCAAAGTGATGTGGGTTCCAAAGGTAGCAAAACAAAAACTGGCTCAGCGGTGCAAGAGGATTAACAAAAGTTGTCAAAGAAGGAAGCAGGAACTTCCCGTCAAAGAAGCCGTAGCTCAAGGGCAGAAGGTCTCCTTACTGCGCATGTGCGAGCGGTGTGGGGCGTGGCTCTTGACCCTCCGGGCTCAGCCATGTGGGAGCTCATCTGGCTGGCAGGAGAGGCGAAGGGTGGGGACGTACCGGGTGTGTGCTACAGCCTTGGGAGATTAAACCTAAAAAAAAAAACCAGCCCGCTCTTTAGCCAGCACATTATAAGAACGTATAAGAGACAAAAGTTGAAATAGGCAGTGTTTTGTTTCCTTGAATCAATGAGCATTTAACAGCCTGATAGGGCCCTGTCCGGGTTTATTGCACAAAATTAACAGCCACTCGAAGTTACCCCACCAGGTAAATTATGCATATATACATGTAGGTACTCTTTTCCCCGTTTTACAGATGAGGATGCTGTTAAGTTACGCAACTACTCAGGGCCCGGTGTCTCTGATGCCTGTAATCTTAGCAGGTGGGAGGATTAGGAATTAGAGACTGATTAAGTAGAGACCCATCTCAGCCTGAGCAAGACTGAGATGGGTCTCTCTAAAAAAAAGAAAAAATCAGCTGGGCTGGGTGGCCGCCGCCTGTAGTGTGAACTACTGGAAAGGCTGAGGTAGGAAGATCGTTTGAGCCCTTGAGTTTGAAGTTGCTGAGAGTTAAGTTGACGCCTTGGCACTCTAGCCCAGGTGACAGAGTGCGACTGTTTCAAAAGAACAAAAAACGTTACCTAGCTAGTAAATGGAAGAATTGGGACTTTTCTCCTGGTTTTCTGATTGGGGTCTAGATTCTGAGCTTATATTCTGCCTACATTTTCAATAGAGTAAGACAAAGATCATCTCAGGACGGTCAGAAGTGCGTATCCTTTACCCAATACAGAGGGGGCCCTGAGAATTCTAAGGCGAGAAAGTGTCCTAGGTGCAGCTGCTATAGTCTTCAGAACCAGGGTGCCTTTTACTGCTCTTTTTACTTGCTGCTTGGATAGAAGTTAAAAATGTAGCAGTGAACAATACATCAAAGTTTTGCTTTCATGAAGCATTGTTTGGGGACAGGAGATGGACAGACATTAACATAAACTAGAAAACACATGAGAAATTCCCCTCAAAAAAATATCAAGTAGGCAGAACCATACCATGTGGACCCTGTTCACAACCTTGATTATCTGAAGATCAACTGGAAACTGACAGATTTCTTAATGTATGTGTGTTGAGTGGGGGTTATCAAACTTTAAGTATGAAAATTTGTCTTTGGTTTCAATATGAAAAATAGACCAGAAGCAGGGAAACCAACTGGACTACTGTAAAAGCTCAGGCAAAAAAAGAAAAAATCACTGCTTGAAATAGTTTGAAAAGTAGGCATGCAGAGAAAGAGCTGGAATTGAGATGTGTTTTGGAAGTAGAACTGATAGGCGTTTGGAGATGAAGGATAGAAATCAAGGCTAAATTCTGGATTTTTGGCTTAAGCCTCAAACTATCTGTTATCTGTAGAAGATGATGCCATTTACTGAGCATGAGTAAATGTAACCAGGTGGGAAACTAAATGGAGGTGTAGGGAAGGAGGAACATACATTAAGTTTAAGGTGTCTGTTCAGTATTCCTATTTCAAGTAGGCAGTTGGATGCGTGTTTATGGCATTCTGGGGAAAGGTCATCACTGGTTAGTTGTATGTCATTAACCTGTATGGTATTTATACACAAAGATGAGGGAGAGTGTAGCTAGAGAAAATGGGGCCCAGTGAAAATCCATGGGGGATGCCAACATCCAGTAGTTGAGAGGAGCAAGGACAAGACAGACAGTCCTTACCCTGTTGGTGGTTACATTATTAAGGCAGACTTAAACATGTAAGTAAAATTTGTTTGAGAGAACAATAGTACATTGAAAAAAAAAATAGAGACAGAGTAACGATATAAACTGATTGGAGTGATCATGCTGTTTTAAACACTATCCTTTGCAAGTTTTTCCGAGTCTTGGAAGTTCTACCAGGGGAGCACTGCTACTTGTATATTCTTATCAAAGAATAATCTTCCTGTATGGGTAAGGTCATCACTTTGACAGAGTATGCAGCTGTGGGAGGGATACATACAAAACAGTGAGGGAGGAAGGGGATCCCTAACTATTCATCCAGATCAGCAAAATCCACATGATGATCAAGAGGTGATAGATGTCACAGCCAGATTACCCTCATATCCTCCCTACATTCCTTATGTTTAATAAGATGTTCAGCACATAGTTGGTATTCTACAAATACCTGTTCAATGAATGAATGAGTGGAGGAATTCACTTTTATATTTGCCATTACCTCCTAGTAGTCAGGAATTGCTATATAGGTCATCAAGTAGAATATAGTGATCTTTATCTACTATAACTGAGGTATTACAACTAAATGGAAAAGTAACATGATAAAATTTTCTCTCTACTCAATTGCTTTTAGTTGCACTTAATTAAATCTGCCTTATCTTTCACAATATCTCAGGCAGATTTCGTAATTTTCTGGTTACTTTCAGGTACTAACAGTACAAGTCAGTTTGAAGTGTCCAGGTCAATTCCATTCAGGCCTTTTCTCTTACCCTCCCCTTATAACCAAGCTCCATCTAAGGGATTGCAAGAAGTTAAAATATAATGTGCTTTAATCTCTTTCATGTTTGAGTGTAAGTGGGTGTGGTCTCATCTAAGAAACACCTTTCTCGTTTTCTTCTCTTGGTCTCGCCCAGAGCTTCCTAAACTTTCTCAGATCATGATGCCTTTATTGTCTTGTTAATTTTTTCATAGCACCCCAAGATGCCACCTCACTTCCTGTTATACTCCAATTTTCAAGAAGAACTTGTTCTTTATGACAATGACTGACCCAAACCCATATCTTTGCAAAGATATGAGAGGATCTAATGTTGAAATTGAGAAACATCTCAAGCTGGTAGTTCATGTAATTGTCTGGCACATAGTACTATCATATCTCCCTCAAATGTCTAAAATCCAATAGAACCTCCATAGTTGACCACTTCCCTACAATGACCACCTCATTAAGTTGACCTAATTTGATGGACTGGACAAGTACTATATCTAGGTACAGTAGGCCAAGTTTTTTATGTTGACCATCTCTGTATGTTGACCGCTCTGTTACCATCTCTGGGTGGTCGACTTACAGAGGTTCTATTGTATTTTGCAGTACCCATCTGAGCTAGTCAAGGCAATTGAGATACTTCACTGAGCACTGTGAGTCTGGCTCCTTTTGGCCTTAGTTTTCTTTGTTGAGGATTAGAGGAAGGGAAAGTTAATGGGGCCTGGGAGTGTCTTACTTCATTAGTTGTTTAACTCATTCTGATTCTTCAGGTTCTGTCTATTGGTGGAAGTCTTTGATAATGTGATGGTTTTCTTGGGCTCGTTTTCATTTTCATCAGTTCCCCTCTATCACTGAGTACCTTCTCAGACAGAAGTAGCTTACTTTTTCTTTGGCTTTTCCTTTGGTTTGTGTCCATTCCTCACTAGGCCACATAGCTGTTTGGACATCCTAATTACATCTTCCATTTTACCCTCAAACTTTTTCACATAAAGCCTAGAAAACTGCTGGATTCCATTTCTGGAAGATCTTGTAGAACTTCAATACGGGAAAGGGCTGATCCCATTTTTCCCCCTAAGTTCTTGCTAAAGGTATTTTCCTCTTCCTGCACAGAAAACTTCTAGAGAGAAACATAGTTATTCTTATTTCTTGACCTTCCCCTCACTTTAAAGCGGGCCTGTATCTGGCATCTGATCCCATAATTCCACAGGGTAGTTCTTGCTAGGGTCAGCAGTTACCTCCATGTTGCTGAATCCAGTGGGTTTTTCTAGTTCTCATTTTAGTTTCTCAGCAGCACTTGGCACACTTGACCACTTCCTTTTTGAAACACCATCTTCCCTTGGTTTCCAAAACAAACCCTCTTCTACTGTTCTAGTTTATTTTCTCTTCTGCATGAGTTTAGTCTTTGACTCTATTCTTGTTCCTTTCTCTTGTAACCATGAATCCTCTTTTCCACCTTGACTCCTACATTATGACCTTGTTTGTAAATATTATTGGGGAAAAAAAAAAAAAACCTGAACTATGTGGTAGAGGATTGTCTTAACTATGAATCCTGCTTGTATTTATGATCCTTGGTTAAAGCTAAACTCTCACTTGGGAACTAGGAACTACATCCCCTGCCTTCTCAGGTACTCTGCTAGTCTTTCTCATCGCCATATACATATAACACCATTTACCTTTTTCTGTTAAAAAAAAGCAAAAGCAAAAAATCTTACAAAAACTCTTTTTTCACTTTCTAGCTACCACTCCATTTCTTTCTGTTAATAACAAACTTTAGAAACAGTGGTTTTTATTTGTTGTCTCCAATTTTCTTCTCTCATATTCTGTGTAGTGTATTCTAATCAGGTTTGTTCCCTCCCACCATTCTGAAATTTTCCTCCTTGAGGAAATTTGCTTATTGCTTAATCCATAGGTCATTTCTCAAATCTCATCCTACTTGATCTGTAAGCATCACTCACTAAACATGGTTGTTTACTCTGTGCTATAAAACAACCAAAATTTTAAAAAACCCAAACAACGAAAAGTAATCAGACTCCTTATTTGACTTGCTAAGTAACACACTTGCCAGGTGTTTCTCCCATCATTCTGGTTGCTCTTTGTTTATTTTATTGGTTCTTCCCCATCCCCTTGACCTCCCAATAATAGAATATCCCAGGGCATGGTTTGTTCTCTTTTTCACCCTACATATACCAGACAGGTCATCTCATCCAGTTTCATGGCTTTAAAAAGCATCGATATATTAATGACTACCAAAGTACATCTCTAGCCTGTACCTCTTCCCTAACTAAACTCGTCAAATCCGTGCAGTGAACTGCTTACTTGACATTTTCTCAATTTTGTATAAGCTCTCAAATGTAGTATCTCTAAAACTATGCTCTTGATATACTGCACAAACTTCTTCAGTTTTTTCTATTTCAGTCACCTGTGATTCCACTATATCTTTTATAACTCATGCCTTGTCATTCAGAAAATTTCCTTTTTCTTAATAAAATATATTCAGTATTTGAACATTTTCCACTACTCCACTGTCATTACCATCTGTGCCCAGGATGATTTGGAATATTGTAATAGCTTCATGGGTGCTCTCCTTCTTTTGCCATTGTCCTCTGGACAGACATGGTAAGTATTTCATATCATGTGTTTGACATTTCCCAACTTCTTTGTTTTTAGGTAGGGCTATGTGATTCATTCTGTTTAATGGTGTGTCAGTGAAAATGTCACGTTTCAATTCCAGATTAGCATAGAAGAGTGGGTGTGAGAGCAGTGATCATGAATGGAGGCCATATTCTGAGGCAGCAGTGCTGCAAGATAAACATAGCCTAGTACACCAAGTCACCACATGAATGACAACTTCCCTGAAGAATTGCTTGACCCCCAAGCAACACAAAACTTTGCAGAAGTAGGAAATAACTTTTTACGTTAAAGGCACTGCTGGTTCAGGTTTAATTTTTATCATAGCAAAGTCCGTTCTATCAAGATTAAAAATACACTTCTTAGGTATAATTTTATCACAGCAGCCACAATGATTGTGATGAATCCTCAAAATTCTGCAGTGGCTTTTCCTCTTATAGTGTAAGGTCTTCCTGGATGTTCCCTGTTCTCCAGGCTCCCCCAGGCTCCCAGTCTCAAGGATGAGTACTGCTTCAGAGTTGAGCTAATGATGGAGTGATCAAAACACAAAGCATTCCTACACAACAATATGTTACAGGAAAAGAAAAGAATGAAAGGTAAGAAGGAAGTTATGTGAAGTGAAAATATGTAGACAAAGGAACAGGTCAGTCCTTTGAATAGTATTGACATTTTATCGGGCGTCTTTTTGCACAGAAATATTTAATTTGGTTTCTTAAGGTTGTCACACAAACAAATGAATATATATAGTATAATCCCAGGTTGTTAGCAGGACATATTTTATTTTCTTGTGCATAACACATATTTACATGTTGTAACATTCAATGATCATTAATCTATTTGTAAGGCACTATGCTTTTTTTTAGTTTTTTTTTTTTTATTTTTTCAAATTAATATGAGGGTACAATTTTTAGGTTACACTGTTCTCAATTCCAGGGTAAAGTTCTATTTGTAGAATAGCCCCACACCCAGGGGGCGTGTTATACACCCTCACAACGTGCACATTAGGGGAGATCACACCTCATGCCCTCCCTCCTTCTACCAAACATCCTCCCTCCCCACGCTTCACTCCTCCCCTGAACTGCACCATATTAGTGTGTTATTGTTCTTATGAGCATGTAATTGTTTATATATTGATTTCATATTAGTATGTAAAGACCCTGAGTCTGAGCACCCACTGCCCTTTATAAGCTCACTGGTTTGTCCCACCTTTCTCCTGGCAGGATTGATGGTGGTTTCCTGCTTTTAGAGTGATTGATAGGTTGGGGGCTGTAGTTTGATTACATCAAAGATTTAGTTAGATGGTAATGGGCTCTAGGTCAGTCACAGGTCACTGGGAACTTTTTAGTATTTATGTTCCCAGTAGGGAAGAATTCCTGGCTACAATTTGGTTCCTAGGTACAATTTGGTTCCTTCTGTCCACTCTTAGCCACTTGCTTGCCATCTCTTTACCCTCCACCAGTCCTAACAAGAGGAAAGCCAAAATTCATCATATCTGTAATGATATGACTCTACCAATACATTACTTTTCTGACTTCCTCTATGTGCTCCCCCTTTACTGACCCCACTGACCTGGCTGTTATTGAACTCTTCAGAGCTCTGACTGAGATGTTTCACGATTTCTTTGTCTCTTTCAGGAATGTTTTTCCCACAGACACCTGCGTGGTTAGTTCCATTTGTACTCAAATGTGACCTTCTCACTAAATTGTCAGCACCTTCCCTGCCTCTTGGATTTTTTCTGTATTTTCTCTGTATTGCAGGGGCCAAAAGACTGGAGACTAGAACTTTCAGTGTTTTGGTGTTTGCTATGTAATAAGCCACCCCCCAAACATGGAGACTTAAAATTAAAATTGTCAAATAATTTTCTTTTCCCTAAGGCAGAATTTATGTCTTAATCTCAGTTATTATTATAGTAACTTTCATCTCTGTTACAGCAGTGAGCATTATCTATTATATAGATTTTCCTATTATTGTATATATAATTTTCTCATAACTGGCAAGATCCTTGAATAAGGAATTGCTGTATTCAGCTCTATATCTTTCAAGCATTAACATAGCACCTTATAAGACTTTACAGCTTTTACATTTACCGAATGGAGTTGAAATACATTCTTCTTAGTAAAGTATCACAAGAATGGAAAAATAAGTATACAATTTACTACATACTAATATGAAATCAATATATAAACAATTACATGCTCATAAGAACAATAACACACTAATATGGTGCAGTTCAGGGGAGGAGTGAAGCGTGGGGAGGGAGGATGTTTGGTAGAAGGAGGGAGGGCATGAGGCGTGATCTTCCCTAATGTGCACGTTGTGAGGGTGTATAACATGCCCCCTGGGTGGGGGGCTCTTCTACAAATGGAATTTTACCCTGGAAGTGAGAACAATGTAACCTAAAAATTGTACCCTCATATTAATTTGAAAAAATAAAAAAAAATACTAGAAAAAAAAGCATAGTGCCTTACACATAGATTAATGATCACTGAATGTTAAAACATGTAAATCTGTGTTATGCACAAGAAAATAAAATATGTCCTGCTAACAACCTGGGATTATACTATGTATATTCATTTGTTTGTGTGACAACCTTAAGAAACCAAATTAAATATTTCTGTGCAAAAAAACACCCGATAAAATGTCAATACTATTCTTTGTTACTTATTGATAACTTTGTGTGAATCTCATTTACAGTCATTTGTAGGTTTATCCTTGCCTTTACTACCTAAATAAGTTAACAGAGGTTGCATTTATATGAACTTTTGGTTCATGCTGGAGTAATCAACCTTTTATAATGGATATAACTTAATCAAGTTTGCTGTTCTCCTATGGAACCCAGCAATGGGAATAGCACTAGATAAATATCCCTGATCTAAAATATTTTCTTAACTCCATTTATAATTAGGAGTCCATTTGTTTAACATACACATTTTTAATATGTATGAAACCTGAAAGACTATTTTCTTGAATACAAACATTGAAACATTCCTATACATTGAAATATTTATTAGTCAACCAAGGAATTGAAATGTATTAAACATTTCAGAAGATGCCTAGGGAAAATGCTTACACCAAGAAATGGTACTGGCATACATAGTTCTCTTTCTGGAAGATGAAGCTAGACTACCTTTTCTTATATAAAAATTAAATTATGGAAAAATGTCAAAGTGTCATAAAGTGTGTTGTTATGAAAATAATTGGGAAAAGACAAATTTACAGAAAAAAAGTATAAAGAATATAAACAGGTAATTTTCAAATAAAGGAAATCTAATTTGCCCGTTAATATATGGGAAGTTGTTTAACCTCATTAGTGGTAAGGTGAATGCCCATTAGCCCCTGGAAGAAGATACTCATTCTCAACTATAAAATTAGAAAACATTTTACAAAGCCATAAAATCTAATGGTATACGAAAGGAAATTTTTATTGTAGCTTTTAGAAAAGTAAATATTTACTTAAATATATGGTTTTTGACCCAGAAATTCTGTTTCAAATCTATCTTAGAGAAGTAAAAACATCTATATATAACCAGTGTGAGAAATGGTTGAATCAGCTGGACCTACCAGAAAAAAACAAAAACAAAATATCCTTTGTTTTACAGCTTCAAATATACTCTTCCCTCTCTTCCATAACCCTTAGTTTTTCTATTCATTTTGAATTTTAAAACAAGTTTTTATAACTAAGATTTACTTTCAGTCAAATTTTAAATACTGATTTTACTTTTACACTTATACACTTCTCTAAGCCCAGGAAACCTGTAGTAGTGAAGGTAGCAGGTTTTTTCCTCCCTATATTACCACCTCCTTCTCTTCCTGCTGGGGAGTTCCTTTGGGAAAAGAGTCACTCACCAAATACGTGAATCACTTCAGTTGTCCTTTAGGGCTTTGGTCCCCAACTGTTTTGGCACCAGGGACCAGTTTCAGGGAAGGCAATTTTTCCATGGACCAGAGTGGGGGAATTGTTTTGGCATGATTCAAGTGCATTACATTTATTATGCATTTTAATTCTATGATTATTACATTATAATCTATAATGAAATAATTATACAATTCACCACAATGCAGAATCAAGGGGAGCTCTGAGATTGTTTTCCTGCAACTAGATGTACCCATGTGGAGATAATAGGACACAGTGATACCCCAAATTTGTTGCTTATATCCAGTCTACTCTGTAATCTCATTTTGGTTGCTCTCACTACAGAAAACCCTGCCTCCTAAAGATAAGATATTGGAAATGGAAACAGCCTTTTTAGTGCCTTTCTGGCAATTTGATGATGTTCTGCCTTGACTATAATCTAGAATGTATGTAGATTTGAAATTGTCTCAAACATACTTTTAAGGCTACCATCATTGGCAGTCTCAATCACTTGATCCTCTTCTAACACAAAGTCTATTCACCAGGCTTGTCTACAAATGGGTGGTAGATCCATTCTTTCTCAGTTCTGGGATCTTTTGTGGTTGGGAAGTGATTCTCAGACTCTTGAAAGTTGAGTTAGATGATCAGGTACCAGCTGGGAGAAAGAAGGCCCCGGCTCGGTCTCTTTCAAAATATCTGTTTATGTTTGAATTGTCAAAAAATCCCTATGTTCACTTGTTATGCCCATAATCCCAGTTTGGCTTTGAAGGTTTTGTCTGCCAACAGACAGTTCAAGTCTGCCAACTTGAACACAGTGTTCTCTCTCGAAGTGACAGATTAAGGTCTTTGAATAGATTGAATATGTCAACAAGTTTTGCAATCCATTTTATGTCATTGAAATATGCTGCCGATGGTGACTTTTTCTAAAAAAAATCTCTGGAGTGGTTCTTATAACTCACATCTCTAGCCAGTGATCTACCTTTAGAAATCCAACTCACTTCTGTATCTATGAGAAGATGCATGTGCCCTGCGTCCATCTCCTCACAGAGATCCTCATACAGACAGTAGCTAGGGGAATGTACTTTAATGTGGTTGACAATTTTAATCACATCCTGTATAATGTTTAGTTCAGGTGACATTTTTCTGGATAGCCAGAATTTCTTTATGGATGACACAGCGCATTGACTCACAT
This sequence comes from Loris lydekkerianus, assembly GCA_963574355.1. NCBI lineage: Eukaryota > Metazoa > Chordata > Mammalia > Primates > Lorisidae > Loris > Loris lydekkerianus. Next base: position 23,276 of record CAUYPK010031654.1, on the reverse strand, counting down.
TCAGAAGCGAGCTCTTTGACCCAAGTAGTGAAACCCGCAAGCCGTCCAGTCACGGCAGCCACTCCCTTCATGCTTACACCAATACAAAATGACCAATTCCTTCAAGAGTTTTCCCTGCACTTTCCTTAAGTATTTTTGGAGGGAGAGTGATGGGTGGGGCCACATCTATGGTGCATCTTAGAATGGGTACAGGCGATTGCACTAATGTACACAGCTATGATTTAACAATATGTAAAAAAAAGAAATACAAAATGACCAATTCAGTTCTCCCGATACACATCATTCAAAGACTTGAATAGTTCTGCAGCTCTGGTGTTGGTTGACAACAAAATTACACATAACATTTCCTCTGCACATGCTCCTAAAAAATAAATTGGCCAAAAACAAGTATTGTTGCTTTGTCAACATTGGTAGACTTGTCAACCTGGATTGTGTATCACAGTGACTCATTAATACTTTCTAACAATTACATCTCAATATCCTCTGCTATTTCATCAATTCCTCTAGTTGTGGTGCGAGCCAAAAGAGGAACATGTGTCACCTTTTTTTTTTTATTATTATTAAGTCATATATGCATAGATCATGAATACATTTATGCATATGTGAGGCACAATGTGTTGATTTTTTTATACAATCTGATGTGCTTACATCAAACCAATCAACATAGCTTTCACCATCACCTTTTGAACTGCAGCCTCTCCTAAAAGTTCAGGGCGAATGTCCTTAGCAGTAGGCAGGATCAACTCTTCACGAAGAGTAAAGGGCTTCTTAACTTTAGCAATGCAGTTAGCCAAGAATGATGCTTTCAATGCAGACACATCTGATGAAGCAATGGCCTTCAATAATTGCTTCTATTCTTTGTGTTCATGTTTTTTTTTGTTGTTGTTGTTTGTTTGTTTTTCCTTTTGAAAAACTCCTAAGGCTTGTCTTTTAATGCAGAATGCTGGGTCTCCATGTAATAAAGCAGTTTTGCAAGTTTCATGACTTCATTGGATAGCTAATTGCCACATGCACAAAGTGGGCTTAGAGAGTGTGAATCACCTGTTGCAAGGAACCCATAATTTAGTTAATCTCTTGGTAGTTTCCTATAAATGCTGCTTTCATTCTGTTGGTGATCTTAGAGTCTTCTGTTGTCTGAGCACTGGGTCTTTCCTCTTCTTTAAAAAAGCTCTCCACAGATCATTGTTTTTCCTTATTTTTGCTAGAGTTACCTTGTGGGCTTACCAAAGTTGTGACCGAGACAAGTAAGCAGCATGGGAAAGAAGCATATTTGACTCCCTGTTTGAAATCTTTAATTGGTTTCTCATTGCAGGTGGGATAAAATCTAGTCTTTATCTTGTCTTCTAAATCCTTTCAAGATACTTCTATAATCTCACCTCCTCCTGCCCTGCTTCAAGAGCACTTCCCTTTGGTGACTCTTGCTGCAATAGGGATGAGGTTGCCAAACAAAAAATAAAATCCCTCCTAACATGCTTTGCATTTGCTTTCTAACATTTTCTTCCAGATACTCCTGTCCTTCCCATTTATTCAGTCTTTATTCAGATGTCCTTTCCTCAGAGAGGACTTTTATGATTTCTTTGTAAATAACATTTTTCTTCACTTACTAATCACTTACCATTTACCCTGCCTTATTATTTTTTTGTAAACACAGCTAGTATTTCTTGTAAATACAATTAGTTGTCTATTTTAAATTTCACACGAACTTTATGGACACCCTGCATAACAGCCTAGATTAATATAGATTCATGCATGAGTGTTTGTGATGTAGGCTGTCTGATGTTAGGGCCTTTGTTGTGTTTTCTGCTTTATCTTCCGGCCACCTAGGGGTGGGGACCCAGGGCTGGGGACCCTGCAGCCTTAAGACCACATGTGGCCTTCTAGGTTCTTAAGCACAGCTTCTGACTGAGTCCAAATTTTTACAGAAAAAATTTTGTGTTAAAAGGGGTGCAATGGAAAAAAGCTTTTCTTCCCTCTCTTGGTGCTTACAAAAGAATACTTTTGAAAACAGAAGTCCACAGGTTCCCCATCCTAGGACAGTTGTCCAATCATATATTTATCTTGATAGCATTTATCTCATTTTCAGCTTTACATTCAGGGGTGGCTGAAAGCAGGGATTTTTGGAGTCAGTATCTATAGTTTGTATTACTGCTCTGTTTTGCATCCTAGGGGAAGTTGCTTAATCTGTGTGCCTCAATTTTCAAATCTGTAAGATAGAGACTACAATATGTATACCTCATAGAATTGTTACAAATATTAGATGAATTAATATGGCAGAGAGTTGGTGCTGTAGGAGTTGTTACATTGTTTACATGTAATTGGTGATTGAATAATGATAACTCACATAGCTTCTCCGCTGTGCTTTTAGGAACCATGTTAATTTTTGCTTATCATTGTGTCTCTAAACCACAGTTCATAATAAAAATTCTATAAATATTCATTGTTTTGTTTTTTTTTTTAAGTAGTTTTAAGTTTTGAGGTAGTGCATAGGTGTTTGAATGCTCTGGGCTATTGTCACCTTCTGTAGTTACCACTGGAAGTCACTAGATGGCATGTTTGTCCCAAGCAAGGTTTTAAGCCGTCAGAAACTGAAGAATGAGGGTCTCAAACTGGAGAAACCATCATACATATAATTTCTAAATGAGTAGGATGATAAGAGGACAGAAATTCAATCATAAAACAAGAATTGCCTGTATTTTATTTCTGTTAATTGAATTATATATTCTGGTGCCTAAATACACATTTTAGCACTTCTTTTATTCCATTGAGCTCTTCTTACTATATTCATACTTTTCTATTTTAAAAAAAGTGTTTAGAAAGATCTTTTAATGCATCTTACAAGGGTACATGTGAAACTTACTAAATGTAGAATATAAATGTCTTAACACAATAACTAAGAAAATGCCAGGAAGACGATGTTAACCAGTGTGATGAAAATATGTCAAATGGTCTATAAAACCAGGATATGGTGCCCCATGATCCCATTAATGTACACAGCTATGATTTAATTATATATATATATATATATATATATATATATATATATATTCAATATTAACAGATTTTTCTTATTCTTTCAACCTCGAATCCTTTATGTGCTGAAGGGTATTGGTCCACAACAATGTGCTAATCCCAAAATATATTTTGATTTTGGCTGGGACTTTGACCCCGTATTCCCCCTTCTTAAGCAACAACTTGGTCTTTTTTTCTTATCACTGGTTACTCTGCATTGATATGACGTTTACGTCCCTTTTGGTTCTCTTTCAACTCTCAATGTACCATCATGGGAATAGAAACAGTCCAACTTTACCTTTTTTTAAGGAAAATTATCAAATGTCTTCTATTTTAAAAGAACAAAAATAAAGTGTTAAGGAGCCTACAAATTAGGCAATAAGCCGTTAAAGGATCATATTTTTAATTATTAAAATTAATTTTGTAAATATAAATTATTTAGAATTGGTTGAAAAGATGTTTATGCTTTGGTGGTTAAATTTACCAAAATATATTAAAATTGGGGGGCATGTAAAATGAATAATAATAGTACTTTAAGACAATGATTATAGTTTTCATTATACTAATAGTTAGAAAGAATTATTTTGTTATTTACTTTTTAAAGAAATTAGCTACTGAATAAAGTAGACTTAAAAATAATTTTTAATATTCTTTTTTCTTTTGTGCCTTAATGTGGCATGTCATTGGCTGCAAGAAAGAAACATGGTTAATTTTCTTTCACCTGCTAAAGAAAATACTTTTTTCTCCTCCTTTCCTCTTGTTTTAGTCCATTCAGATTGCTATAATAAAATAACATACACTGGGTAGCTTATAAACAATAAAAACTTATTATTAATGGTTCTGGAGTTTGGAAAGTTTAAGATCAAGATCCCAGTCGACTCAGTGTCTGGTCAAGTCCCATTTGCTTTTTCATACAATGTTCTTTCATACTGTGCCATCATATGGTAGAAGGGGCAAAGCAGCTCTCTGGGGTCTCTTACATAAGGCACTAATCTACTCGTGATGGGGCCCCATCTCCTAATACCAATACGTTGGGGATTTGGATTTCTACATATAAATTTGGGGCAGGACACAACATTCAGATAAACCCTATGGATTATCTAATGCTTAACTAGCTACTTAATTAGAATGTCTTAAAATAAAAGGAATATAAATTATTCAATTCAGTAACTAAATTGGTTTTTTTCAAGTTAACCCAGTCATAGCTGATATGCTACCATTAACAAGGTTGGCAGGGATTCAAACATACTGATAGTCTTTCTTAGGTTAAGTGATTTCAACACAGAATAAAACATTCAATAGTGATTTCTTAAATCGCGGGAAGACTTGTATTATATGAGACTTGCATTGGCACCTACTTCCTCTTTATTTATTCCCCCTACTCCAACTCCAATTTCACTTTCAAACTTGACTCATACAATTATTTTATATCCAACTTAAGGGAAGTTTTATGAGATAAACTATTATAATGAGAAGACATGATTCAAGTACGTGTTCAAGCATATTACTGTCCCACAAATATCCTGGAATCAGTCACTCTAAGTACTCACATTTTTAAAAACAATTAAACTTGGTTGAAAGGATACATTTCCATTTTCTAAAGGTAATATATACTTGTTGTTGAAATTCTATTATCAGTTAACAAAATGAAACAAAAGATATGACCCTATCAACTATTGATAGAGTCTTCTAACAACTCCTTTATTACTCACATGTTTTTATAAAACTTTTGGGCAGTGTCTGTGTCTCAAAGGAGTAGGGCACTGGCCCCATATGCCAGGGGTGGTGGGTTCAAGCCCCACCCTGGCCAAAAACTGCAAAAAAAAAAACAAAAAAACTTTTAAACAGTATTAACATTCTTCTTACAATGTAATTATTAGCAATGTTTACCAAACATTTGTTGTGTATTGCTCTTACAGAGTCTCTTGATCTGCTTAAGGTCAATTTTTGCCTCTCTTTTTTATCTAATATCTTGTCCTGACTCATTCCTTGTGAATAACTGTTTGAATAAGGATAAGAAGAAAAATAGACATCATATCTCCTCAAAATAAATAATTTTCAGAGATATTATCTTTAATCTAAATTTAGCTAAGATCCATTTCATAAAGGAAACATTCAGCATTAATACTGCTTCTCTCACAAGAAAAAAGCATTTACAATATTATATAAAACTGGTAACTTTTTATCTTTTTAATTTTTCATCCCCAAGTAGAATTTTGCTTTACTTTTTCACAAGCAAAGGCCCATTAAAATAATTTTTCTGCGCTTTGAAAAGAATGAAAATACAAGCTTAAAAGGTTTCTTCTGTTTCCGTCAATCAAGATATAGAAAGCTTTACTTTTAGACAAGCAAGTTTTGGAAAATCTTAGCTAGATTATTTATTATACTTTTTAAAGTCAAAAAACAGCTATTTTTTTCAGGATCAGAAACAGTTTATCTTATATTCCTTTGCACTTTCTTGGATAATTTCTTTCTTTTCTTTTTTCTTTTTTTGTTTTTTTTTGAGACAGAGTCTCACTATGTCACCCTGGGTAGAGTGCTATGGCGTCATGGCTCACAGCAATCAGAAGCTAGGCTTAAGCAATTCTCTTACCTCAGCCTCTCAAGTAGCTGGGACTATAGGCGCCCACCACAGCACCTGGCTATTTTTGTTGTTGTTGTTATTGTTGTTGTCATGATTGTAGTTGTTTAGCAGGCCAGGGCCGGGTTTGAATCTGCCTTTTGGCTAATTTCTTTGTATACCTAACCAAAAGAAGACTTGTATTTAGTTAATATTTGTTAAATAAAAGATTTCAATAAATATAGTTTTTCAGTAGTAACACAATTATCTAGAATTAAGCAAACTGGCAGCCTATTCTATGTAAATTAAAATGTAGCCAAAATAATAATAAGTTGCAAAAGTCTCTGAGCAGTCAAAATAGATGTAAAAAATCAACACAATAAAATGTTATCCCATGTATAGGGAACTTTTCCCTCCTTCATCATTTCTCAACCACACTTTTTGACTTGTATTACCGGTCCTTGCTTCAGACTATATAAGCATGAGAAATAAACATGATCTAACCACTGACTTTGTCTCAATTGGTGAGCAGACATGGTTCAATGAAAGTATACTTCAAGACCTTTGTTGTGAAAATGCCAAGAGGTCCTTTGTTCAATACTGGACTTGAAATGTTTAGTGGCTTGGAAGTAGTAGTGAGGCATTTTGCTAAAGGAGAAATGAACTATGATCAGGGGCCCAAAAGGGAGCAGAGGCTAGAAATTTATCCTGGTGATGGTTAGTGTCTGTCCTTGGAATCCATCTACCCCCCACGCCCCCAGGTTAACCAGGATCTTTTGTTTTTACAACATCCAATTGTTTTACAAATATCCAAGTGATTTGTCTATGGCTTGCAAGCAAAAGAATCTGAACTGACTGATTTAGTTTAGCTATAGGTGATTTCTTCAGTCATTTATATAAGTTCATGTCTAGTTTATGAGCAATTCCAGAAACGTCTTTTATGGTTTTCAAGCAAACATTAGAAAAACAGGAACTTGAAGGAGAAAGATGGGCGGGGCAGGCCCACTTCCATTGATCAGCCCCTCAGTCAATCAGAATGTGTTGATTAAGCTTCCCTAGATGAAGGAGTTTTGGAGGCGGTGGAAAAGGTCTTCCCTTTTCAGATCTTTGTCCTTGATTCCTAAAACACCTCTTGCACATTGTAACTCCTCAATTAATATCTATTAGATAAACAAATGAAGCAATTAAGGTTGTTTTAATTTATTTAGAAAAAATCAGGTCTATTTTTGCCTAAAATATTTGGCAATCGAAAAAAGCAGATTTATGGTTAAGATACTAAGCTACAAATAGGCGTAAAGATCTAAAGACAACTCTTATCTATCAGTTTGTGTTCCTGTGAAATTGCTTCATTTCTCTGAACTTCATCTTCAAAATATAAGTAATTATAATGTCAAACTAAAGAATTTCTGTGAGAATTTAATGAAATAATTCATGTTAAGTGCCCAGAAGAGTTCAGTGAATGTCAGCTACTATTGTTATAATGAATAAATCATCAACTTTGCCTTAATTTAATGATGGTTGGCTATAACTGTGTTGTTGATACAAAATTGCACCACTCAGGGCTAGACAGGGAGCCCCTGTTCTCTAGGCCCAGGTGAGCTCAGAGGTCAAACCCCCAGGTACAAGCAGACTGCCTTTTTGGGATACACTCTCTGGGCTCTGATAAGATCATGAACAAAGCACCCTGTGATGGTTTTTTGGATGTATCCACCTTGGGTAGGAGCACACACCCTAATCTCTTCTCAGGGACAAAGACTGTAAAGGACATGATAACCTGGCCCTGGTGGAGGAGGAACTACATTCATTCATTTGTTAATGCACTCATTTCCACCTACAAACTGGCAGCCAGGTGTAATGCTCTAGACTTAGGACCCCTAGAGTAAAGAGCCCACGTGGAGACTCCCGAGTGAGCTCTTCAGTTCTTTCCCCTTCCAGAAGCTCTGGTGCTTTTCTGTATTCCTTTCTAGTTTCTAATAAAAGTCCTATCTTAACCTGATCTGTGGTCCCTGGGTTCATTCTTTACATCCCAGAGACCAAGGACCTCCTGAAGAGCAAATTCCGGTATCATTGTTATAACTTTAAAATTTTTATTGAAAGCTGAATCTTACAGTGAATCTGGCACTAAGTATATCCAGTCAGGTTTAGATTTACATATTCATTAAGTAATCACACAGGATTTCCACATTAAATGTCTCAATTTAAGAATACTGCCGGCAGCCACTCTGTAGAGCCCCTGACAGCAAAGATGTTTAAAATCTTTGTGGGCTTGTCCAACTATTGGACTGCTATTAATTTTTTATAATAGATAAGATATATTAGAAAAGAATTAGAATTAGAGCTGTCAGTTGTAAAAATCAAGAATACTAGAAACAGTAACAGAAGAGTAAGATAGCAAATTATTGAAAGTATTCACTTCTGTTAAGTAAAAACCAAGGAGAGTCTGAAAATTTTCTCATTATGGCTCTTCCAATTAGAGAATTCTGAATATTCATAGAATTAGTACAAATGCTAATGAAATAAAAAATAACCTACATCTTAATTTACCCTGTCTAGATGTGCTTTAAATATATTCTTATTGTACATTGTTGGTTTTACGTTCAAAGTACATATCAAAGAAAAAAACCATATTCAGGAATTAAATTATTTTTTCTTTTTTTTTTTTAAGACAGAGTCTCAATATGTCACCCTCAGTAGACTGCCGTAGTGTCACAGCTCAAAGCAACCTCCAACTTTTGGACTTAAGCGGTTCTCTTGCCTTAGCCTCCCAAGTAGCTGGGACTACAGGCACCTGCCACAACACCTGGCTATTTTTTGTTCTTGATAACAGTTGTCATTGTTGTTTAGCAGGCCTGGGCCGCGTTGGAACCTGACTACTTCAGTGTATGTGGCTGGCGCCCTAACCACTGAGCTACAGGCACTGAGCCTCAAACATTGTTTTTATGTAGTTCCTTCCTTGACAAATACGCATACATATATCACTTACTGGTGTGCAGATATGTTTGTGTGTATATACATATATCTATATCTAACTGGTGTGAGTGCACTCACACACACACACATAGACATGCACAGTTAAGTATCCTTTATTTGAAATTCTTGGGATTAGAGGTGTGTCAGATTTTGTATTTTTCCAGATTTTGGAATATTTGCTTATGGATGAAGTATCTTGGGATGGGATCCAAGTTTAAACACAACATTTATTTATAATTAGTATACACATTATATACATATCCCAAAGGCAATTTTATACAATATTTTATTTTATTTTGTGAATGAAACAGTTTGTGTACATTGACTCATCAGTAAGAAATGGTGTCACTATTTCAGTCAGCCATGTGGACAATCTGTGACTGTTTAATATCACCATCACTCTTGACTTTAAATTTATATGCTACCAAGAAAACAGTTATTTTCTTACACTTTTTGACACCTAAGTGCTTAACAGTAAAAACATGATATACCATTAATATGGTAAAAAAAAAAATAATAAGTTTCCTTAACTAAGCAACAAAGTAACATCAGCAGAAAGATCCACACTTTCAATGCACAGCTGAGATCTTCGTTTTTAGCTATATGGAATGCATTTTTATTTTTCATTAACTTTCGTTAACCATTTTCAACACAGAACATCAATGGTCTTTTTGTTTGTTTGTTTGTTTCTTTAGGTCATATATAGTGATTATTCCAACACCATATTCTTCTTCTGTAAGATGTTTCACACTTACACTACACTTTCTCTGGAAGCATGACTTTCTTTCTTTTTTTTTTTTTTTTTTGCAGTTTTTTGGCTGGGGCTGGGTGTGAACCTACCACCCTGGGCATATGTGGCCAGCGCCCTACCCCTTTGAGCCACAGGCGCTGCCCAGGAAGCATGACTTTCTATAGTGTAGATAAATATAAATGCTTCCTCTTTTTTAAATCACTGTTACCCATAGGAGTTTCTGCAGACTTTTTTTGACATTAAAAATATATATTTTTTATACCACAGAGCACGGAATAAGAATAACAAAACAAAACAAAACTACACACAGACACACACATGAACAATGAATATTGTGCTCCACATGAAAGAAAAATGATGAGGGTGGTGATGATGCAATGATAACAACAACTGGAATACAACTACATAAATTATAATTCACTTTAAGACCTCACAATGTTACGTTGTTAGCTTATTATCATCTATCTTGGCTCCTATATGTTATTTATTAATTTATTTATCACACAAAGCTATGGTGTATAGTAAGCTAGATCAACTATAAATAAAATAGTTTACCATTGACAAGTAAACAGGAATGTTTACCCAGTAGATTTTACCTTTAGTTTGGTCTGCAACCAGTGGAAAATGCTCCCTTGTGTTAATGAATAGATTCAGTGAAGTTAGCCAAAGCACCTGCCAAAAATACCTTAAAAATATTCCTTTTATGGAACTCAAAAAATTTAGAGTGTTCAAAATGTTAATTTAAAGTACTAAGGGAACAAACGCCTACCTGTGTTAACTAGTGTTTATATGAAGTGGGAATTCAAATTACTGAGGCTTAATTGTGTAAGGATATCTGAGAATAAGCAGTAATTTGGGGGTAAGGTGTTTGAATAAATAACACTACTCAAGCAAGTAAATGTCTTCTCTTATTTTTTTGAATTCAATGAACTGTCTTTCCAAGTGTCCCTTTAGAAAGGAATTCTTTCCAAAGGGGTAGGACTGCTTTTGTTAATATACCAAGGAGAACAGGAATGCTAATAATAATGACAGTAGATGCTTACAAACTCGTGAGTCAAAAATAGATATTTTCTAAGTTTTACCTAGAAGCTCACTCAAGGTGGGACATTCCAAAAAGTCTTTTCTTATAGATTTGAGGCATCCTCACCTCATATTTCACAGGAGGAATGACTCAGGGAAGTGCCTTCCCTATGACCTAAGTCCCATCCACTCCCATTCGTCAAGGATGTAGTTTCAGAAATGCATTGACATGTTTATATTTTCATTTGCTCACTCTTCACTATTTCCTTCTCTCTGGAATGTAAGTGAATGTATTTAAATTTCTCCTATCTGCAAAACACTCTCCCTCAGTTCTCAGCACGGACATCCCACCCACACCTTCAGCCAAGCTTCTTGTAAGGGCTGTATAGGTTTACTCTCTCCGATCCTTTATTCAGCCATCAGAAATATTTCTAAGCCCAGCCTTGGGAACTGGTGTTGGTATATATTATAAATTTAATTCCTTACAGTCTGATAAAGTGCATGTAGATATTTCCCACTCCTAAGTTCAAGACGATGAAACTGAGATTGAGAGAGGAAAGAGGACTTTCTGAAGGCAACTGGAATCAAACACTATGTGTTAGAATGTAGAAATTGCCATCCCTTGCCAAAATTTTTAACCGGTGCTCATTCATTGAGTGTTTACTCAGTCACTGGGTGTCAGGCACTGGTCATGTTCTGCGCTCACATTTTCTTGTTTAGTCAACTCCACGGAGCTCTCAAATGGAAATAAAATGGTTTTTCTTAAGTTGCTAATACACAGTTGAATGTTAGGTCAAGTGAATACTTCTTTTTTATTGATTTAAAGTGAAAAAAACTTAGCTTACATATATTTATAATAGAAGAATTTGAAAATACTAATGAAAGGAGAAAATAAAAATCAACAATATTCATTAAATATTATTCATTGAATAATATTCATTAAATATTATTCATTGAATAATATTCATTAAATATTATTCATTGAATAATATTCATTAAATACTATTCATTGAATAATATTAATTAAATACTATTCATTGAATAATATTCATTAAATACTATTCATTGAATAATATTCATTAAATACTATTCATTGAATAATATTCATTAAATACTATTCATTGAATAATATTCATTAAACACTATTCATTGAATAATATTCATTAAATACTATTCCTTGAAATAGTATATATATATATACATACATATATATATATATATATATATATATATATGTATATATATTATTTCAAATGAAAAAGAGTTGTTTATCAGATTCCAAAGAATTGAAATGAGTAATGTTGGGCATCATGGAGACTGGATTTGGGATGTCAAGAACTGAAACCACTTTCTATCATTCCCAGTAGCCCTGTGGACTCTAAAATCTATTTTCTACCTTGCTCATGCCTGCTTAACTACTCCATTTCTCTTTCTCTCCTACCATCTTCTCACTCACTGTACGATACCCATTGGAATCACAAGTAACAACTATAAATTAAGTACAGAGTATAAATGTTTTAACACAATAATTAAGTAAATGAGGTGAGGAATATATTAACCAGTATGATGTAAGCATGCCAAATTGTATATTAAATCAGCACATTGTACCCCATAAATGCATTAATGTATACATGATCTACCTCTTTATGATTTAATAAAGAAAAAAATCCAAAACAATTATGATTGCTAAGCATCTTTTTGTGTCAATAATTGATTATATATCTCTGTCACAGTTCAATGCTTGAAAAACTCAGATGTATTACTGGGCTGCTAGTGGGCTGACTGGCTTTGGGCTGGATTATTGTTTATAGTTTGACACAAGGAGGTGGTGGGTGAGAAGGTCATAAAGCATTGTAGGGTCTGTTATGGAAGATTTTAGAAAATGACTTGTAGGAAAGGAAATAATAGACATATTTAGTACAATTATTAAAAATGAAATCAAAGAAAAGTTTTAAGATGTATTTAAATAATATATAATTCCTATGATATATTTTTGATCACCATTACTCTGTATTTCTCTCTAGTCTTTGTGTATGCATTTTTGTGGTTATGATCATGTACATTCTCATTTTGCTTTTTTAATATTTCATGTATATAGCATAAAGACTTCCTACATCTTATGTGTTCTCACCACACACACAAAAAAGATAACTATATGAGGTGATGGGTATGTTAATTGGATTGATTGTGGTGATTGGTTTCACAATGTATATGCATCAAAACATCAAGATGTGTACCGTAAATATATACAATTTTAATTTGTCAGTTACACCTCAATAAAGCTTAATGAAGACAAATTATAAATGAACACATCATTTTTAATTATTTGAATATATGAATCTCTTAGCCATTCTCCTACTATTTCTAATTTAGTTTGTTTCCAACATCATAAATATTGATGTGATGAACTTCTTTGTTACTAAACTTACGGTTTGCATTTTAGATTTTAATTTTTTTGGTAGCTTTCTAGAAGTATGTACTAAATAAACAGGGTATGACTTTTAAAGCTTTTGAGCTTCCCCAAGTTATTGCCAAGTTTCTGGAAGGATTATAGTAATATATCATTTTACAACTTTGTTTCTGTTAATTCTTTTTACTTGTGGTCTGGTGATGAACTAAGGAAAAATAATAGTCCTGAGAACATGGACCTTGTTGAAATTTAATTTCAATTCCAGGAAAAGAAATCTAGGTTTGTATTTTCATCTTAACTAGACCTTTGCTTTATGAAATAGAAGCAGATCATGAAAAGTGCTGGCCCTTACAGTGAAAGGTCTATTTATCAAGATCATATTGCTTTTGTTTGCATCAGTTATGTTTATTCTATAAACTCAATATAGCCTGAAAATAACTTGATCGATTCTTTCAGATTAGTGACTCTGTAGATATCTATCTTCTTATGCCATCTTATAAAGTTATTTAAAGCAAATTTAAGGGGCGGCGCCTGTGGCTCAACAGAGTAAGGTGCCAGCCCCATATGCCGAAGGTGGTGGGTTCAAACCCAGCCCTGGCCAAAAACTGCAAAAAAAAAAAAAAGCAAATTTAAGTCTTAACGATATTGGAGGACCTCTTTGCTTTTTATACTAATATTGCACTGTGTTATCCAGTCCAAAGTAATTATCTCATCAATGATTAGCAGTGTACTCTCTGTGTCTTCATACTAGATGTCCACTGTAAATATTGATACCTCATCATCTTAAAGGCTGTGATCGATGGCCTTTGTAGGGGGAACTCCTCAGAAGGAGGAACATTAAAGAGGAGGAACATTAAAGAAGGAGGAACATTAAGAGATTCAAGGGTTGGCTCTGAAGTCAGACAGATGTTTTTTCATCTCACAGGTCTGTTCCTGTTAAATATTAGCCTGGAACATCTAACATAAATTATATACTTTGTCTTTTTCCTCATCTGTAAAATAGGGCTAATTCTAGAACAAACTAACCTCCTATTGGTGAAAGGAGTAAATGAGTTACTGCATATACAGCAACTTTGTTTATAATAAGAACCCAGAATGTTAATTAATATTATTGACATTGGGCAGGGGCTAATATGGCCCTATGCAAACCTTGCTCCTCCCCTCCCAACAAGGGACACAAAGGATCTGGTTAGCCCCACCCCGAAAGAAATTTAACTCCAAAGGACCCTAACCCACCAAAATTCTCTGGGCAAACTGTGGAATTTGCCCATGCGCTACACCCCATGTGAAAGGATCTCTAACTGCCCCAGGGCAGACACCGTCTTTGCCCTGCCCAGGCAAGTTCTCATCCCCTTTCAATAAACCTGGTCTGAACCTTTGTGCTCCCTTTTTCCTATCTAGGTGCCTCCCTGGCCCCTTTCAGTTGACTTACAGTGCTAATAAATGTTAGCCATTAATTATTGCTACCCCAAATGCACTTTATTACTTTAAGTCATCTAAGTCTTGATTCCCCAAAACAAATAAAAAATCCAGTTCTTTCTTCTCCATATCTGCTTTATTTTCTCCATCTGTGCTTTCAGATCTTACTGTATTATTATATTAACTCAATGATAAAATTTCCCCTGTATGATCCAAAGTGTAAAGCGGTAGTCCATCCAATATTATTCAAACTTAGATTTCTTTTAAATCACATTATTAGTTGTAATAAAAAATGAATTTAGTAAATTTAATATTGAATTCACTCTAGCTATATTACTTAGCAGCACATCTGTATCAATACAAATGATAATATAGTACAAAATTTAGTAGAAACAAAGCCACCATATATATGCTCACTCTGTTAAAATCCATTAGTTGTTTTCATAAGTGAATACTGAGGAAGAAAGCAGTGGCCGATATGGGGGAGCTGGCTTGGTGCTTTCAACAAGGTTCTGGGGGTTCCTATGCACTGAATGGATGATCCCAGCCAGGTCTCCTTGTTCTCCTGTTAAACATAGAACAATTTCACAGAACACAAACAGCAGACAAGACTTCTTTGACCATAATGCAGCAAAACAAAAGCAGGCCTGTGCTGTCATCACGTCTAAAGAACACAAAACATGAATGAAGGATGGAGAAGCTAAAGATTGAAGACACTTCCCTCTCACAGCCAGCAGGACTGTTGCTTCCTTACCAATTTTAGCTTTAGCCTCATTCTAGTCTGTTGTTTCTATAGATAAAACTTACTGAGATACCCAATGTTAAAATTGTCCCCGTGATCTAACGGAACCCAGTTCAGGCCATCTCTGCTTGATTGTCCCCCAAATCATATGCGCAAAGTCCTTTCTAACACCCCCTCACTAAAATGTCCCTCAATTTCTCCATAGTGTGTTCTTTGTCACTGCAACAAGAAACCTAATGCGTTCAACTGTAATTGTGTTCGAGGTGGTCTTTGGCTGACTGTCATTGATAGTACATAAGATTTGGTGGCCTACTCATATTTCCTTTACTTTTGCCTAACATCAGTTATTATCCATTTTGTTAAATAGTGAGGCTACTTTTTAAAATATAGTTGCTCCTTTAAAATTATAGTTTCAAAAGTTGTGTGTAGTTTTTATAACTTAAAAAACTTTTTAAGAAGTGATTGCCGCTCTTGTTCTCTTCTTTTTAATAACATACTGAAAATATTGTGTTTACCAAACAAATGCTCTTGGTTACCATTTAATTTTTTACTTAAGATAAGTTCATTTAAGAGATCATTAGAGCTGCATTCTGAATTGAAATGCACCATTTAATAGCATGCTGAGATAGTTAATGGTTTGTGATTTCAGAATACAATGTGAAAACTTTATAATGCTGTATTTTTAAGTGGGATAAAATAAGATATAGTTACACTGATTTCATTGAATGGCTGCCGAGAATTGGTTAATCACAAGTTTCAAGGACAGTAATATTTAACAAGGTAAGCATTTAAGTAAATGGAGCTTTTTAGTACTTTGCTATCAACTGCAAATTCACTTTAATAGAGAAAACTTTCTCATGAATTCTTTTTCACTGTCTTATCTACCTTAGTTACACTACTTTTGGCATTTTCTTTTCCAAATTGTTATATAAAAATGTCAGGTAATGGACTA
Source organism: Loris lydekkerianus (assembly GCA_963574355.1). NCBI lineage: Eukaryota > Metazoa > Chordata > Mammalia > Primates > Lorisidae > Loris > Loris lydekkerianus. The sequence continues at coordinate 7,443 of CAUYPK010031654.1, read as the reverse complement.
ACAAATAAAACTGCTATTGTATATGCTATAAATAAAATATTTAATTTATCAAAGATCAGTTTATGTTTATCTTCTACTTTATCATAAAATTTATATGTAATGAGTTTTTTTATGTTTAATTATCTAGTAATTAATAATTAAGGTCACTGTATTCCTTTAAAAATTAAAAGACCTTATTGCATACATCATGCTATAACTCTATAAATCACAATTGATTTGACTTCATAACAGAGATCCACTTTCAGTGACTGAAAACATAGCTCCTCCTATCCATTACCTTGATAGGTAATTAATGACCTAGATAGGCCTATAATACTATGTTCAATGGAAGTAGAGAAATTTTATACAAAGTTAAATGTATATTTCAGTCAACTAACTCTTTTTAGTGAATTACCATGGATACCCAGTATCAGGAGAAACAACAGAAACAGGGACCTACTCTTTTAAACATACAGTTATTCTTAGTTAACAGGAATTTGAATATGGGGAAAGAATTGACAATAGTAATTGCAAACAAAAAGAACTAAAAAATAAAAACAACTGCAAACACAAGTACGTTCTTACTATGAATCAGAAATTGTTAAAAGTGTTCCATCATAATAATCACAAAAATCCTCTGAGGAAAGGTGAAACATCTGCTAAGTGCTAGCCCAAACCACAACGTCCTCTTCCTTCTCAGCTGAAAACATTCCCTGCTTCTCTTGCTGCTAGGAGTGGTCACGTGACTGAGTTCTAGCTAGTGGAATATGAAAGTGATCTGTGCTCCTTCAAGGTCTGGCCTACAAAGCACTCCCAATATAATCTTTCGTGAATTCTTTGCTCCTTCTCTTGATAGAAATGAAGATGTTTCCTAGGCTTCCCTAGGAAGTTCCAGGTTAAAAAGGGAGCACCTATGCCTTAGGTCACTGAAAGTGGATCTCTGTTATGAAGTCAAACCCAACTGTGATTCTTACAATTATAGCCCTATATATGCAATAAGGTCTTTTAATTTTTTAAGGAATACAGTGACCTTAAAATGGCATCTAATCACATTTTGCATCATACAATTCATCTTCTTGCTTTTTCTTTTTTCTTTTCTTTTTTGTTAATTAAATCATAAAGAGGTAGATGACGTATACATTAATGCATTTATGGGGTACAATGTGCTGATTTCATATACAATTTGGTGTGCTTACATCATATTGGTTAATATATCTCTCACCTCATTTACTTATTATGTTAGATTTTTAGAATTATATATTTTTAGTTTCTCACAAACAACAGCAGAATACTATGTAATAAACATATTTAGATGTATCAATAAATAAATGAACTGCATATACCTCATATATTTCCTCTAATTTCTAAAATTCCTTAAAGCACCTTAAATACTTTAAATAGTAAATTTTTTAAATACTTGCAAGAAATAATATACCAGAGATAAAACAAAATATTAGTTTTAAAAAAATCACACTTAAAAAATGTAATTATAGAACAAAGTCTTGGGAATTCTTTTCCCTTTTTGTTTATTAAGGAAAGAGAATGACATACTTTGTTAAAAAAAAAAAAAAAAAAAAAAGGCTTGTTAAAGATTTCAATGAAATTGAGATTTCAGTTTTAATTAGAATCTTCTTTTTGTTTTTTAATCTCTGGGCTCTATTATCTTTAAGTTGTTTAGCCAGTTTGAAAAATTATACTGCCTTTTGATTGCTTCCGTGTGGCATATTCAGAGAACAAATAGTATTGACATGAAACTTTAAAAATTAGAGCAAAAGATATGAGGGTAAAGATTCCAAAGGAATAGCCATCCAGATGGTGATTGTCGCTCTCCAAAGCATTGTAGTTGTTTTTATGGTGGATATGAAAAAAAAAACAGTTGAATTCTAATTTTGAACTTTGCTTAAGCCTTTTAAACCAGTTTTGACAGTGAAGAGCAGAAGATTTGATGACTAACTGATGAAAATTTTTGAAATTAGCAGTATAGTCTTAAACCTCTGATAGGAAGCTTATTTTTATTGCCTTAGAAATCTAGACAGAACTGGGCATATTCATATAGTATTTAATATTTCTTCAAAACATAGGATAATTAAATTCACTGAGGGGTATAGAACAGGGGTGGGTTACCTACAGCCTTAAGTCCCCACAGGACCTACCAGGTCCTTAAGTGCAGCCTTTTGGCAGAGTACCAATTTTACAGAACAAATTTCTCTATTTTTATTAATAAAATTTGGTTTACTTTTTATATTTTTATTTCATTTTTAAAGCAAACATATTTAAAATCTCTAAGAGTAAAGTACATTTTAATAAAATAACCATCCCAGATTGGCACAAGTGAAACATTAGTAAGGCACAAGGGCTAAATTGACAGCTGCTATGGCTCATGGTCTAGTTCTAACCTCCCCCTCCTGACTGGTGCCACGACCACCATGTGAGGCTGGTTGGTGAGAGTTTAAAGGGGATGAATATGTCAGTCTGTTATCAGCTTCTGACAGTGGTGCATTGCATTTCCATTTGAGGTGGAATTTGTGAATAGTTGCATAGCTTGACAGTACTTTTTAATTCCGTCTGCATAACAGCCGATCATGTAAAAGAAGACCAAGAGAATGCTGAAGGAAGAAAACAGATTTTTTGATGAGTTGGGAATTGGGAATAGCAATATTATCTTGTTCTGCTAAAGATAAAATGACTTGCTTGCTTTGTGATACTATAATATCAAGATTAAAAAATATTCAGCGCTCATCGGCATTATAACATTCATAAGGGCCACAAATATTTTAAAGTAGAGGTTGCATTGTCAAAATATAAAAATTACAGCAAAAGTAATGACCATTCTTTTAAGCAGCAGTAAGAGTTGGAAAGAATGCCACTAAGAAACTTATAAAGTAGCTTATACACTCAGGAAAAAAAGGAAAGCCATTTGATGTAGAAATTGTGAAAGAATGCATTGTCAAAGTTTAGGATGCTTAGACCCTGACAATGTTTCAAAGTATAAGCAACTGTCTCTTTCAACAGGAACCATATCTGATCAGCTGTGCAAACTCAGCTTCAATTTAACAGAATAACTTCATGCTATGCTTGACAAGGAAAATTTGTATCCTTCAGTTGCTGTGGATGAATCAACTGATATGGACCTGACCCAGGTGTTATACTTCATCTGGGTTATAACACATTTTCTTTGCTATGAAGAGTTACTGTCTTTGGGCACTCTTGGGAACAGAACACAGGGAATAAATATTGTCAATAACTTTCAAAATGAATATAGTGGAGTTGGAGCAAATGTAGTAAATGCAGTGAGAGTATGTACAGATGCACTTTTCATGACAGGAAAACATGAAGGTTTTATTGCACAGATTAAAAAACGTATTAACAGGTCCAGATGCTCTCATTTCTTTTCATTGTATGTTGCATCAACAAAATTGATGTGCTAGATATTAGCTACTATTAGCTAAAGCTAATATTTTAAGTGACACTTTGCAACAAGTTATAAGTATTATTAACAATATATTCATGCAAATGCAACATGTCATTGTCGGTTTTGTAACATGCTAAAGTTAAAAAATTAAGTAGTACGAGTGGATTTGCCAGAGGTAAATGTTAGCCAGAATTTTATTTCTGTGAGAACAGATAAGGCTTATGAAGAACAGATAAAGCAGTGTAAATTAATGAAAGAAGATTTCTGTAGGAATGTGTTATTTCTGTGTGATATATCAAATCAAAATTGCTTGACTATTTCTTGGAAAGGCAAAACTAAGTCTGTATATGATATGTGGCAAAACAACAACAACAACAACAAACAAACAAACAAAAAAACCCAAGCATTTTAAAACCAAGTTTATTTTTCCCAAAACACTTCTTCAAAAGGAGACTTCTCTCCCCAAGTATAAAAGACTTTATTACAGATTTGATCTTAGCTATTTAGCAAACAGAAAGAATAACCATTCTTTATTAACCCTCCTTTGGAATTCAAAAGCTTCAAAATTAAAGTTCCCAAATTGATTACTGGATCAAGAACACAATTTTCCTCTTAAGAAAGACAGACAGACTGAAGCCACAGAGCTCTGCCAGGAATCATAGAACACAAGATTCCTTGTGCTAGATATGAGAAAATGACAGAAAAAGCCAAAGATATTTCAAGTTTCAAAAGCCATCCTTTCCTTACCAATCCCAGGCAACAAAACTGACCCTGAGTGTTAAGATCATCAGGGATTTATTTACAATTTAACACTGGATTCAGGCAGCTTTTTCCTATTGAATGCCAGTCTTACACTGGATGTGAAAACCTATGGCAAAATACTTGAAAACACCTTTCTACACTGCACAGTGGGCACATGGTTTATGTGAGGTGGACAGCAAGAGATAAATCTCAGTCCATCATGGCTATGGAATTTAGCATGACCAAGCATGTCTTCAGCTACCTGTCTCATCACTTACTAGACAAATTGCCATCGATCTTAGGGCTGTAAATTAAGTCTCTGTGGGACAATGGTAAAGAAACTCCAGATGTTAAATAATTAAGAAATCCTAGCCAAACCACCCCAGGATGATTGTTCTGAAAATGTAATTTCCATATTTCCTTTATACTATCATATTCATCTCTTGGAATCCAGCAAAAAGCCACAGTGCCCTTGTGCCTTTTAATATACCACAGTGCCAGTTAAACCAGTCTTTCTGTTTGTTGCTTTGAGGAGTTACAGCAAATCTTATGATAAAGGACAAAGGCAAAGAGCTGCAGAGCACTGAGCAGAGAGAGGCTTGTGATGAAAAAGGAAAAGTGGGGGGTGGAGACAAGATGGCTGACTGAAGCCAGCTTTCCACAGAGGCTCCCATCCAGAAGGAGAGTTAAAGGACAGAAATTTAGTAAGTAACCTGGTGGATTAGAGCTGCACCAAGAGAGAAGGTTGAAGAATGCACATCAACCCTGCTGAAGTGAGCTGCGACCCCAAGTATACAAACAAAAGCTGAGATTTCAACCCAGAGTAACTGTTTCACTAGGGTCAGACAGAGACCAGCTGAAAACAACACAGAGCCACTTAGCCCCACCACACCAAACAGGTCACCAGTTTCTCAGGTCATAGCACTGTACAAGTCCTCAACAAAACTCCAGGGAAAAAGTTAAATGGTGTAAAATAATTATGGGGCAGAATCAGCAGAAAAACTACAGTATCAAGAATAACCAGAATATATCAACCCCCCCCCCCAAGGAAAGATATGGCAGATGTAACTGAAGATCCCATTCATAAACAGCTGGCCAAGATGTCAGAAATCAAATTCAGAATTTGGATTGCAAACAAGATTGATAAAATGGAGGAAAATTTGGAATTAGAAATTTGAGGAGCAATTCAAAAGTTGGAATTAGAAATTTGAGGACAAATTCAAAAGTTGTCTCAAGAATTTAACAAATTTAAAGACAAAACTACCAAAGATTTTGATGCACTGAAGCAAGAATTTGCAGCACTCAAAGATCTGAAAAATACAGTAGAATCCCTCAGAAACAGAGTGGAGCAAGCAGAAGAAAGGACTTCTCACTTTGAAGACAAAGCTTTTGAATGCTCCCAAACTATCAAAGAGGAAGAGCAATGGAGAGCAAAAATGGATTATTCTATTAGAGAACTCTGGGATAATTCAAAGAAGGCTAATAACCACCTCATGGGAATCCCTGAAAGTGATGAAGTGGCTTCGCAAGGCACAGAGGCCCTTCTCCATGAAATTATGAAAGAGAACTTTCCAGACATGCCAAGAGATTCTGAAATTCAGATAGCAGACGGTATCAGAACACCAGCACAACTCAACCCGAATAAGACATCCCCCATGCATATTATAATTAACTTCACTAAAGTTAATATGAAGGAGAAAATTCTGAAAGCAGCCAGATGTAAGAAATCCATTATCCACAAAGGGAAGAATATTAGAATGACTACAGATCTCTCTGCTGAAACTTTTCAATCCAGAAGAGGGTGGTCATCGACTTTTAATCTCCTAAAACAAAATAAATTTCAACCCCAGATCCTGTATCCAACTAAACTGAATTTCATTTATGATGGAGAAATTAAATACTTTAATGACATTTATATATTGAAGAAATTTGCCATAACCAAACCAGCTCTTCAGGATATTCTAAGACCTATCCTCTATAATGACCAGCCCAATACTCTACCACAAAACTAAACTCACTCAGAAACATTCGATCAAACTCCAACTTCCACATTGGTGAAAGGATTAAAAATGTCCACTGCACTTTCGAAAAACTTGATACCCAAAATTTTACCAGACTTATCAATATTCTCCATTAATGTGAATGGCTTAAACTGTCCTCTAAAAAGGCACAGCTTAACTGACTGGATACAAAAACTCAGGCCAGATATTTGCTCCATACAAGAACCACATCTTACCTGAAAAGATAAAAATAGACTCAGGGTGAAAGGATGGTCATCCATATTTCAGGCAAATAGTAATGAGAAAAGACCAGGTGTTGCAATTGTATTTGCAGACAAAATAGGCTTTAAACTAAATAAATAATAAAATAAAAGTAAGGAAGGATAAGAATGGTCACTTCATATTTGTTAAGGGTAATACTGAATATGATGAGATTTCAATTATAAATATTTATGCACCCAATCAGAATGCACCTCAATTTATAAGAGAAACTCTAACAGACATGAGCAACTTGATTTCCTCCAGCTCCATAATAGTCAGAGATTTCAACACTCCTTTGGCAGTGTTGGACAGATTCTCCAATAAGAAGCTGAGCAAAGAAATTTTAGATTTAAACCTAACCATCCAACATTTGGATTTAGCAGACATCTATAGAACATTTCATCCAAACAAAACTGAATACACATGCTTCTCACCAGCCCATGGAACATACTCCAAAATCAATCACATCTTAGGTCACAAGTCTAACCTCCGTAAATTTAAAGGAATAGAAATTATTCCTTGCATCTCCTCGGACCACCATGGAATAAAAGTTGAACACAGAAACAACAGGAATCTGCATACTCATACAAAAACATGGAAGTTAAATAACCTTATGCTGAATGATAGTTGGGTTATAGATGAGATTAAGAAGGAAATTGCCCAATTATTGAAACAAAATGACAATGAAGACACGAATTACCAGAACCTCTGGGATACCGCAAAGGCAGTCCTAAGAGGGAAATTTATAGCACTGCAAGCCTTCCTCAAGAGAATGGAAAGAGAGGAAGTTAACAACTTAATGGGACATCTCAAGCAACTAGAAAAGGAAAGACATTCCAACACCAAACCCAGTAGAAAAAAAGAAATAACCAAAATTAGAGCAGAATTAAATGAAATTGAAAAACAAAAGAATTATACAACAGATCAATAAATCAAAAAGTTGGTTTATTGAAAAGGTCAATAAAATAGATAAACCTTTGGCTAACCTAACCAGAAAAAAAGAGTAAAATCTCTAATCTCATCAATCAGAAATGACAAAGATGAAATAAC
>CAUYPK010031653.1:0-29018 GCA_963574355.1 Loris lydekkerianus | reverse complement strand
GGGATCACTCTATTGTTGCTGGATCTTTGTAGGGAGTGACCCTGTGTAGTTCCTCTGGGGCTGCTCCAGCTACAGAGTTCTGGTTGTGGAAGCAGCTCCGGTGTGTGACACACCCAGATCCAGCAACAGGGCTGGGGGTGGTGCACACGGTTCTGGGAGTGCCTGGCTCCCAGTGACTTTGGCACAGAGAGCCCAAGGCTCCAGCAGTCTCTGGCCAGGAGAAGGGCTCTACACAGAGGCAGGGAAGGCTCCCAAGTGCACGCAGCTACCAGAGTCCCTGGCCAGATGAACGGGCTAGTGTGGAAGCTGGGAGGACACAGGAGGGAGGACACAGGGTTGCGTGGCTCCCGCAGTTCCTGGTCAGGGAATGTGGAGACCCGGTGGGTGCGGGTCACGGGTCGGGGATCGCTGCACAGCTCTTAAGGAGGTCTGGGCGGTGCCAATCCCAGGAGTTTGAGGTTGCTATGAGCTGTGATGTCACAGCACTCTACCCAGGGCAGCAGCCCAAGGCTCCAGTGTGCCAAAACCATCTCAGTCTGCCCCTAAGTTTTAAGGCTGTAAGGCAGTTCAGTCCCCGCCTTTAGGCTGCTCAATCACTAGGTTACTTTGTCCCGCCTGAACCTTGCTCTGGGGCCCTGAGGGCGGAGCTTGCTGGAGCAGTTCTTTCACAATGTCTTCCTGCAACCAGCTCAGTGGCTCAGTCTGGGGCCCCAGACAATGCCCAAAGTTCTCCACACTCCTGCTCAAGCTCTCCCCAAGGCAGCTCAACTGAGCACCAAGTCCAAGAACACCCAAACAGTTCACAGGTAAGGCCTTTCCGGTTTGCAGTCTCACTGCTGCTTGTACTCACAGTTGCCGGTGTGATTAGGTCGATCAAACACACACAACCACTTGCCAGTTTTCCACTGTTTTTGTCCTCCTCCTGGGGTCCAGAAGTCCCTTGCTGGCTCCCTGTATCCTCAAAGGGATGATCATAGGCAGATCCCACCGGCCAGAGATGCCTGGAGTCTTGTCTCCCCAGACTCAGGAGCTCCAGTTGCAGGGAAGCTGTTACTTGGCCGCCATCTTTAATCTCTCCTCCTTAGTCCTGTTTTGATGTTTGGGGGAGCTCAAAGTGTTTTCCCATGGTCAGTTCATGGTGGGAAAAGAGGAGATGCTAAAACAAGGCCAGGTTCCTGCAGTATGTGCTAAGGAGTTTGGATTTTATCCTTGTAGGTACAAGGGAGCCATTGTAAGATTTTGAGCAGGGCCTTAACCAAATCAGTTTTATGTTTCAGAAAATTCACTCTGTGTATAATATAGGAGTATGCAGCACATCCCCTGGATGAGGGGCCAAACTACAACTTGAACTTTACCTTAGATGCAAACAATGTATCCTAATCATTTGTATCCCCATACTTATCTGATATTACAGCAAGTGGGAGATGGCTTGGAGGAGGAGACACCAGAAAACAAGCTTTTGCATTAATTCACACAAACTTTGACAAGATCAAGTGTAGGCAGTGGGGATAAGACTTAAGGGACAGAATTGAAATGCTCTAAAGAATCATGTAGAGGTCATGTAACTAAAAAATCCAGAGGGTAAGCCTCCATCTATCATGACTTGTTACAGGGGCTCAAACAATGCCATCAGCCTCTGGACTGTCTCCTTAGCTCAGTGTTCTCTGTGACAGGTTCCAGCTTGAGATCTTTGGGGTTTTTTTGAGACAGTCTCTCTATGTCACCCTCAGTAGAGTGCTATAGCATCACAGCTCACAGCAACCTCAAACTTTTGGGCTTAAGTGATTCTCTTGCCTCAGCCTCCCAAGTAGCTGGGATTACAGGTGCCTGTCACAACGCCCAGCTTTTTTTTTTTTTTTTTTTTTTTGTGGTTGCAGTTGTCATTGTTATTTAGCAGGCCCAGCCCGGGCTTGAACCCACTAGCCTCAGTGTATGTGACTGGTGCCCTACTCACTGAGCTACGGGGTGCCAAGCCCCAGCTTGAGATCTTATGGATATCCCCACAGCTTAAAACCCTGTGGGAAAGAACACCTGCCTTGCCTTCAAAGCCTCAACTAATCAATCTCTTTGGCCAAGGAAATGGGAATCTCTCTTGGCCAGTCTGGGTCACATGTTCAACTTCTGGTTGAAGATGAAGCTGCACACAAATTGCACAGACTGAGAGAAGAGATAAGAGTAGATATCACAGGAAAATCTGGTGCTTTTTTGGAAAAAGTGGCATATACACTAGGGAGGTGAAGAATAGCCATCCACCATGTAGGCAGAGCTGGATTGACCCCCAGGACACTGCTCTGGCCGCTGTCCCTTGGCAGCCCTAGGAAGAGGTCCACCAAGCAAGGTCAGGAAAGGCATCTCTTATTCAGGAGGGAGTCTTATCCTCCTTCCCTTAATTTCCTTAGAGGAAGAAGAATAGTCCCTTTCTCTTCCCATTAGGAGAGAGGAGGGACCGACTTGACTGAGTTGAGACTAAGACATTTGCTGAGAATACAGATGGAGCTATTTTGCTTCAGAAGGGAGAACAGGTCCCAACACTTCTCATCGGCCCATATGCAGCCACTCCTCCATTTACCCACTTGCAGATATTCAGCTGTATAATAGGAATAGGAAGCAGATTAAGGGTGATAGCAAGGAAGCTCCATTTTTATGTCAGGCCTGAAAGTGCAGGCTCTAGAGCAATCTTATCTTTGGATGTATTTCAAGGTAAATTGTAGACATCAGTACATTTCCCCCTAAATACTTCAGTGTTCACATCATGAACCAGGTTTCAATACTTGCTTATACGTTCTTTCTTTTGAGTTTTAATAAATCCATATTTGTGTAACCCACACCTGGAGGGCTTTTTATGACCTCTGAGTCACAGAAAAGCCAATGGCTCCTACCTGAGATTATATCTTTTTTTTTTAGACAGGGTCTCAGTATGTCGCCCTTGGTAGAGTGCCATGGCCTCACAGCAACCTCCGACTCTTGGGCTTAAGTGATTCTCTTGCCTCAGCCTCCCAAGTAGATGGGACTACAGGTGCCCACCACAATGCCTCGCTATATTTTTGTTGCTATTGTTGCAGTTGTCACTGTTGTTTGGCAGGCCCAGGCTGGGTTCGAACCACCAGCCCTGGTGTATGTGGCTGGTGCCCTAGCTGCTGAGCTACAGGCACCAAGCCAAGCCTGAGATTATATCTAAGAGAGCAGGGAAGAAGTGGTCTCCCAGAGGGTGTTTCATGGAGCAATGGGGAAGAGTGGGTGGAGGGCAAAGCGAGAAAGAATAAATCTCTTCCTGTCTACAGCCTACCAGTCCTGCCTATTCACTGCTGTGGTTACGCTGTACAGGGAAGAAGTGCTCAGTGTCGGCTCCTAGTATTGTTGCTGTTGTTATTAATGTTATTATTATCATTTAACTGGCAGTCCTTTAGCTATTTTTATTAGTCAGAACTCTGTAAGAGATAAATGTAAATGTATAGAATCTGGACACCACACCTAAACCTGAACCTTCTATCTCCTCTGAGATTGTAACTGAAAGAAAAGCAAATAATGAATAGTGGATTTATAAAAGTTAATCAACCCAGGGAGATGGCATGTTATCTATACGACATCAATTCTCTTCTTTCTCCTTGATGGCAGAGCCCACCTCTAGCCAGAAATGCTGAAAATACCTAATTATCCCTTCTCAGCCTCTCCTGTAGTTGGATGCTATATTCTGAATGTGTGTATCTCCCCAGAATTCATATGTTAAAATCCAGGACCCAAGTTGATGGTATTAAGAAGTGGGACCTTGAGGTGATTAGATCATAAGGGTGGAGCCCTTGTGACTGGGGTTAGTGCCCTTCTGAAAGAGGCCCCAGAGGCTGCCTCCCCCTCCACCACACAGGACACAGCAAGAAGCTGTTAACAGAGAGCAAACTCTCACCAGATACCCAATCTGCTGGGTCTTGATCTTGGACTCCCTAGCCTTCAGAACTTTAATCAAAAAACTTCTATTGTTTATAAAATGCCAGGTCTAAAGCATTTTGGTACACTATCCCAAACTAAGATATTGAGCATATGAACCAATATGATCTAATATCTCAGACTAAGATATTGAGCATACAAAACAATTTAGGCCAATGAGACATTAGGGAAAGTTGCTAGGGCTTCTGGGAAAGGATGTGTAAACAGGTATTAAAGTCTGATTCATGATCTGCACACTGAAGTAATTGGGGGGAAAGATTTTCCACCCTAATAAAAAGAGAAGCATGGGAGGAAATGCCCTTTTCTTCTTAACCTTGAATGTTATCACGTAAGGATGGCATGCTTGTAGATATGCCAGTTAATTTGCCTCCATGAGGATAAAGCTAAGAGAATTAAAGTCAGTCATCAGCCTCAAATTGTAGAGCTATTGAATTCTGGAGTGCTTACCTCTGGACTTCTTGTCTTATGAGGTTATTAACTCCTCATTGCATAAGTTATCTGTAATTGGATAGTCTGCTCCTTGAAGCCTAAAGCATCCTAACTGATACACTTCATTTGTAAAATTTGTTATTGGTAATACTAGTGAATTTCTTGAAAACAATCTTGTATGAATCTCAAAGAAGATCAGACAGTAATTATTATAAAGAAAACTATAGTCCACTGATTTGTGGCATGAGCAAAACTGTTAAGGTGGTAGGATTTGTTTCAAAATGATAGGTTTTGGTATTTTTAGAGATTTCAACATTTCAGGCTTGCTATAGCTCAGGATGGAAACTTTCTTCTTATTTCTAACTTTATTGATGAGTATTTATCTGGTGACTGACTTAGGGTTTCCTGTGGGGGTAGAATATACATTAAGGCCATTTGAAATCTTGATATATTTAATTCTGTCGTCCAAACCAGTAATGATTTTCTTGGTAGAAAACTTGGATTTATTACCTGTGTACAGTAAGAAATTCCAACCAAATTATGTATGCCCAGAGAAAACTTTTTTTTTTGAGACAGAGCCTCAAGCTGTCACCTTGGGTGGAGTGCCGTGGCATTACAGCTCACAGCAACCTCCAACTCCTGGTCTTAAGTGATTCTCCTGCTTCCGCCTCCCAAGGAGCAGGCGCCCACTATAACGCCTGGCCATTTTTTTTTTGGTTGTAGCAGTCATCATTGTTGTTTGGCGGGCCCAGGCTGGATTCGAACCGGTCAGCTCAGGTGTATGTGGCTGGCACCTTAGCCGCTTGAGCCACAGGTGCTGTGCCCAGAGAAAACTTTTTATTTTTGTTTTTTGGTCAGACTAATTGGCAAATTTTCCATTAATGTTCAAACAGGTAGATAATTACTCTGCTCTGAGAGGAGAGGACCTGAGGACACTGATCCAAGTGTGTGATGGTGAGGAAAGGATATCCAAGATGAAGGATCTGAAGGTGGAGAAGAATGCTCCATACAGATGGGATAGCATCCTGCATGGGGCAAGAGAGGCCATGGAGCAGGTCGTTTCAAATGGCCAGCGCAAAAAATTTGGGCAGAGTGGAGATTTCAAAGGGGTGGGAAGATGAGTGACCAATCCTGAAAAAGTTTATACACCATGTTAGGGAGCTTGGTCTTTCTTGAGGTTAATGGGCAAAGAAGAGATTTAAGCAAAGGAATGAAGTAGTCAGATATTCACTTTAGAAAATCATCAGCTGCAGGGGGCACCTGTAGCTCAGTGGTCAGGGCACTGGCCATGTGCACCAGGGCTGGTGGGTTCAAACCCGGCCCAGGCCTGCTATACAACAAGAACAACAACAATAACAAAAACAACAAAAAATAGCTGGGCGTTGTGGCAGGTGCTGTAGTCCAAGCTACTAGGGAGGCTGAGTCAAGAGGATTGCTTCAGCCTAAGAGTTTGAGGTAGCTGTAAGCTGTGATGCCACGGCATTCTACCAAGGGCAACAAAGTGAGACTCTGTCTCAAAAAAAAAAAACAAAACACCAGCTGCCTTGTAGTAAGTGGATTGGAGGGTGAGGTGCCAGAGGCAGCCCATTGAGGAGGCTCGTCGTTCTCTTGGGAATTGCTGTCAATGGCCTGACCTCAGAACAGCTGCGGAGAAATGCTGAGAGATTGGAGAACTACTTGAGAGGCACAGCAAACAGGAGATGGGGGAACATCAGAATCAAAGGGCCGAGGGAGGTGCTAGTTTCTGACTTCAGCAGCTGAGAAGATAGTAAGGCATAAGAGGAATGGGGCATGAGTAATGGGTTCCTTTGGCATATATTGACCTTCAGCAGCCTGTGGGACGGTCATGTTGAGATGTCCTGGAGGCAGCCCAGTCTGCAAGTGGGTAGAGGGAGTTCTGCTGGAGTCATCCGAATGGAGGGAGCCACCGAGTCTGATACAGGAAAGTGGACCCTCAAACTGGGGTCCAGCCTGAAGGCCAAGTGGGTTCTTGATTTCAAGCAGGAAAGGATTTAAGAGCGAGCTGACAGAGTAAGGCAAAAAAGCAAGTTTACTGAAGTAAGAAAAGAAAAAGAGAGAGGTTGCCCCACAGACAGAGTAGTGGCTGTCTCTCACAGCAACAGACAGTAGCCCTTTGTGAGTTTCAGGGGTCTTATTTTATACCTCCTATTTAATTTTATGTTAGGTGGAGAGAGGATTATTCATAGGATTTCTGGTAAAGAGGTGGGGAGTTCCTGAAACTGAGGGTTTTTATTTTTATTTTTTTCTGTTTTTAAACATATAGGAAAACTTTTCATGGCATTTGTTTGGGAGTTTCCTTTAGCAAGCTCATATATTATAAGCAGGGCATAATGAGCAGTGAGGGCTACATGAGGTCATTTTTCATGGCCATCTTGGTTCTAGCTGCGTTTGGCTGGCTTCTCCACCGCCTCCTCTTTTAATTGCGATCTTGGTTCAGGTCTTATGACTTCTTATTGAGGAGGGCCTGCCAGTTCCCTGTCTTAAGTCCATATGCATGAGTGAGATCACATGTGAGTGTTTATTTTTCTTGTATTTATCTTTGAGACAGGGTTTTACTGTTTTGCTCAGGCTGGAGTACCGTGACATCATAGCTCACTGTGACCTCAAACACATGGACTCAAGCCATTCTTTTGTCTCAGCCTCCCAAGTAGCTAGGACTATAGGTACACCACCACCACCACCACCATGCCCAGCTAATTTTTCTATTTTTTGTAGAGTAGCGATGTTACTCTTGCTCAGTCTGGTCTCGAACTCCTGGCCTCAAGTGATCCTCCCACCTTGGCCTCCCAAAGTACTAGGATTATAGGCTTGAGCTACTGTGCCTGGTCACTTATGGGTGTTTAAATGCGATGAAAGCAAGAATGAGGACAGAACCCAAAGAAAAGCAACATTGAAGAGATGCTTTGGGAGCAGGGCCCACAGATGAGGCTGAGACAGACCAGAGAAGTAGGAGAACCAGGACAGGGTGGGATTCCAGAAACCAAGGAGGAGTTAACATTTGTTTGGTATTTGGTTTTTACTTTTTGCATGTGTGTGGAGGGTTTATAGACAATTTATAAGAGGAAGGCATGTGTCTGAAACATCTCCATCCTTTGTTTGTATTTTTTTGAGACAGAGTCTCACTTTGTCACCCTCGGTAGAGTACCATAGTGTCATAGCTCACAGCAACCTCAAACTCCTGGGCCCAAGTGACTCTCTTGCCTCAGCCTCCCAAGTAGCTGGGACTACAGGCACACCACAATGCCTGGCTAGTTTTAGAGACGGGGTCTTGCTCTTTCTCAGGCTGGTCTTAAACCCATGAGCTCAGGTAATCCACCTGCCTCGGCCTCCCAGAGTGCTAGGATTGCAGGCATGAGCCACTGCACCCTGCCTCATCTCCATTCTTTAATATATTTTTCTTCTATAATTCAGGGAAAGAGTCCTTTCTTTAGCTTGTGGGATACCAGAGTTCCATAAGGCCATAGCTGGCCTATGGCCTAAACAACTGGCCTAAAATAAGGAGGTATTCACCTGCAATCCTAGCCCTCTGGGAGGCGGAGGTGGGAGGACTGCTTGAGCTCAGGAGTTTAAGACCAGCCTTAGCAGCGTGAGTTGAGACCCTGTCTCTATTAAAAATAGAGAAATTACCCAGGCATCATGGCAGGTGCTTGGAGTCCCAGCTACTCTGGAGGCTGAGACGGGAGGATGACTTGAACTTGGGAGTGTAAGGTTGCTAATAGCACGGTGCTTTAGCCTGGGCAACAGAGAGAGACTTTGTCTCTCTCTCTCTCTCTCTCTCTCTCTCTCTCTCTCTCACACACACACACACACACACACACACACACACACACACACAAAGAAAGAAATAAAGAAAGAAAAGAAAGAAAGAAAAAAAAAAAGAGAGTATTAACAGAAAGCTGGAACCATGGAGTCTAGAAAGAAAAAGCCAGGAAGAATCAAATGTCCCCACTGTTCCAGCACTTGTTGAGTGGGAAAGCTTGAATGTGACAAGAACACATTTTTCCTCTCTTGAGGAGAAACTCAGTTTGAAGGTCATATCCAGTTCATGGCACTCTCTCTGCAAGCCTGCTCATTAACCAAATTTCCCAGGTATTGTTTAGAAAACAGCATCTTGGGGATATGGTTAGAATGAATCAAGTCCTAGGCCTCTAGCTGATCTAGGAATTGGTGAGGTGTAGGAGCCTACAAAGTGGACAGCAGCCCCCTGCCCTGGGTCTCACTGGCTCAGCACATCACAGTGGAATTTCTGCCTCCCAGATGCTCAGAGACAGTGATCTGGAAGGAAGGGATTGAGGATGTTTTCATAGAACTCCAGGTAAAGGAAGAAGCAATAATGAAAGTCACAGAATAGGGATGTTAAGCTCTGTGAACTCTTCTCTTAAATATGACATTGTTAAACGGCTCCTCCTTTTCCAGTTCCCCTTGATTTTTCATGGGGGAACCAACTTTTCCTGTGGCACCCCAAACACACCAATTGCAAAATGACACCTCTAGGTGTAAACCAGAAGTTAACTTTTGTTCTTTATTGATTATTACACTGCAACCTGTAAGCAGGGGAAAAAACTAGGCCAGTGCTTGAATCTCTATGGTCAGTTAGGCCTACATCATATAAAGGTACTGGGGTGGTTTGGGGTGTGTGTAGGTGGAGAGGACTCACAAGAACAAAAAGTATTTCCTGTCCTGACAAACTCACAAGATGTGGCATGAGGTCTTGTGCACAAGAGCACTCAGCCATAACTGCCACCCAAGAGCCTCTTGGTGCAGGAGGTAGGTGGCTGGGAGTGGGGAAGGCCAGTATGCTTGGCAAGGGCTTGGCTGGGTATGGAAGCCTGGGAGGCTCTGGGCAATCAAACACCAAGATTGAAGATCACTTAGAACCATCAATCTGAAGGAAAGGGGAAAGAGTTCCCAAATATGAGTTATTTCTTGCAGATGGGAATCATGGAGCCCAGTGGTCCTCCCCATGGACACGTCCTCAACAGAAGCACAGAGCTGACCCCTCTTTGTCTTCAGGGCCTGAAGATACTCTGAGGTATCTTCAAATAAGGTTCATTCAGGAAGTGCTTTATCTTAGAGTTTCATAAATTACCACTGGCTTTCAGGACCTGAAGACCTAGTGAAGTTCAACCATTCTGATCGTTTTAAAATAAGCTGTGTGAACCTTCTTCAGCTTGCCAAAAAGAAGAAACGGTTGTTTCAAAATGATGGTTTTCAGTATTCGCAGGCATCTCAACATCGTCATAGTCACCTTCAGGTTCAATGTAGCTCAGGATAGAAACATTCTTCTTATGTTTAACTTTGTTTATCAACGAGTAGGTGTCTGGTGGCTGACTTGGGGTTTCCTGTGGGACTAGAACACACAAAAAAGGTGACTATAAGCCAGGCATGGTGGCTCACTCCTGTGATCATTTTGACAAGTGAAGGTGGGAAGATTGCTTGAGACCAGGAGTTTGACACCAGCCTGGACAACATAGTGAGACTCTGTCTCTACAAAAAAATTTAAAAATGCTCCCACTGAATGGGCATATAGCAGGGGTGTTTGACACACCTTTTAAGTGTGGGGCAGTACTGTAAGAGGGACTGTACCTGACAAATTAAAATATTTTTACCTGGTTGTTTGTACCCTCACACTAACCTGAAATAAAATAAATAAATAAATAAATAAATTTAAAATAAATAAATAAATATGTGATACTTAAAAAAAAAAAAAGTTAAGCCAGGGGCTAAGGTTCATACCGGTCATCTTAGCACTCTGGGAGCCTGAGGCAGGAGACTAGCTTGAGCTCAGGAGTTCAAGACCAAACTGAGCACGAGTGAGACCCTCGTCTCTACTAAAAACTAACTCGGCATTGTGACAGGCACCTGTACTCCCATCTACATGGAGGCTTAGGCAAGAAAATCATCTGAGTCCAAGAGAATGAGGTTGCTGTGACCTATGATGATCCCATGGAGTTCCACTCAGGGCAACAGAGTGAGACTCTGTCTCCAAAAAAAAAAAAAAAAAAAAAAAAAAGGAAAAGAAAAATTAGCCAAATACAGTGGCACATGCCTATAGTCCCAGCTACCTGGAGGCTGAGGCAGGAGGATCACTTGAGCCAAGGATTTTGAGGTTGCTGTGAGCTACCATGATACCACTGTACGCTACCAAAACCGACATAGAGAGAATCTATCTCAAATATAAAATAAAATAAAAATTTAAAAATAGAAAAATTAGACGTGCATGGTGATGCGTGCCTGTAGTCTCAGCTTCTTGGAAGGCTGAGGCAGCAGGATCTCTTGAGCCCAGGAGATTAAGTTATGATCACGCAATGAGTTATGATCACACCACGGCACTCCAGTCTGGGCAACAGAGCAAGACCCTGTCTCAAGAAAAGGAAAAGGAAAAAGAAAGAAAAAAACCTTAGATGCAAAGCTATCATGTGTTTATATATTTTTGGCCAAGTAGCTCAACATAAGTTTCATGTTTCAGTAATCTTCACACGTCCTACTGGGCCAGATCCCCATTTTATAAATGAGACTTAGACACAGACATGACACAGACTCAGGATCGTCCAAGTGGGTAAATGACAAATATGAGTCAGACATCTTGATGCCCTGTCTCTCTGCTTAAGGATGCATCATAGGAGAGCCATGAAGCAAAACTTAGAAAGGGAACCAGAGTCAGTAGTCATATGAGTATTATTGTGTCCTCAGCCCTAATTCTCACAAGGAAGTGATACAAACCATATTTCCTTTTTGGCACATTCCTCCCAATGACTTACACTGTTTTCCAGGACTCTCCATAATTGCTCACACACACAGATGGTCTCTACTAAGAAAGAAGGGGACAGTGGTGCAAAATTGTGCAGAATGGGTTCATAGCAAAAGGAAGGATAATGAAACAGTTCAGTTCCACCTTTGATTGGGACTGGATCTGTCTTTACCACAGTCTTATCTTTTCCCTGGAAAAGATGAAATATACGTACTACCACCATTTCATTTCCTGTAGAACTCTGCAATTAAACAGATCCAAGTTCAGATAAAGGCTTCAGCAGTTACTAGCTGTGCGACCATAGTTAAGTAACTTAACTTCTCTGTTTTTCATTGTCCTCATCTGTCAAAGGGGAATAAAAATGTACTTGCCCATGCTGGGCATGGTGGGTCATGCCTGTAATCTTAGCACTTTGGGAGGCCGAGGTAGGTGGGTCACTTGAGCTCAGGAGTTTGAGACCAGTCTGAGAAAGAGCAAGAATTCATCTCCAAAAAATAGCTGGGCATTGTGGTGGGTGCCTGTAGTCCCAGCTACTCTGGAGGCTGAGACAAGAGGATCACATAAGCCTAAGGGTCTGAGGTTGCTGTGAGCTATGATGCCACAGCACTCTATCCAGACTGACAAAGTGAGACTCAGTCTGAAAAAAAAAAATGTGTCTGCCTCATAAAGTTGTTGTTATAAGGATTAAATGAGATGATTCCTATGAAGTTCCTCATATAGGCCTGAAACACAGTGCATGCTCAGTAAATGATAGCTAAGATTATTTACTCATTCAATCAAAACATTTTCTCTTAAGTACCTACTAGGCCCCAGGTACTGTTCTAGCTGGCGCATAAATAGTGAAGACAGGATAGGTTCCGGTTTTCCTACAGTTTATCTTCTGGTGGAGGAGATAGGTAATAAACAAACGAACAATAACTAAACAAGACAATTTTGGTTCACTGCCATAAATTTCATAAGGAAATTAGCAGGGCTACTTTAGATAATGTGGTCCTGGAGAGCCTCTTTGAGATGGTGGCTTTGAGCTGAACCTGAAGGATGAGGAAAGCCATCTATGCAAAGACCTTAAGGAAAGACATTTGAGTCAAAGAAACTAGGCAGAGTTTTTCTGATAGGATGTGAGAGGCCCAGCAACACCCCCAACTTCCTTTTTGCTTAACATTGGTATTTATTCTACTCCTTTTAAATTTTTTATTCTCTTTTAAATGGGATGCTCGTTCTACAAATCTTAGTGTTCCAGCCTGGGTGTTTGTGTCCAGATTCATATATTGAAGCCCTGACCTTTCATGTGGCTATATTTGGCCATAAGGGTGGGACCCTGATCCTACAGGATTAGTGTCCTTGTAAGAAGAAACACCAGAGAACTGGCTTTCCCACTGTCCTATGAAGGAAAAGCCATTTGAGGAAGCAGCAAGAAGGCAGCTGTCTCTGCAAGTGAGGAAGAAAGCCCTCACTGGAAACAAATCAGCCAGCACCCTGACCTCAGGCTTCCAGTCTCTGGAACCATAAGAAAATAAATCCCTATTATTTAAGCCATGCAGCTGATAGTATTTTTGTTATGGCATCCTGAGCTGACTGAGACACCTAGGTAAATGTGTTCTCCTACCCTAAATGAAACTATTACCAGCAAAACAGACTTACCAGAGTCTTGTGAAGAAAGCAAATCCCGGGGTGGCAGAGGGGGTAAATGAACTGGCGAATGATTGTGAACATTCCTAGAGAGAAAGAGAGGGGGTCAGTTTAATTTGGACCATGCCTCTTGTCAGCAGATTTAAAAGAAAATGCTAAGGAAAGTATGGGTTGAAATCTTGGTCCATACACATTGGGAAGAATTACCTTCCCTTTCTAGGTCCTCCATCCTGTTTGTAACTGGCACACTAAAGAAACTATTTCCTCTAAGCCAGGGAATGACTGCGGTTGAGTGAAGGGAGTTAAAGTGCTACAATCCAGAGCATGGATGGCGCCTTCCTGTGTTCACCTGAGCTGCATTAGGAGATGGAGATAGGTACCAGTTGTATTTGCAAACAAATGCACTCCTAAAGCTGCACGTTCACATACCCCAAGACAGCAATCTCACTACTGGGTCTGTACCCTGCTGAAATGCTTGTGTACGTTCACCAAAACACATATACTAGAACAGCAATCCCCTATCTTTTTAGCACCAGGGACCAGTTTTATGGAAGACAATCTTTTCAAAGACTGGAGTTGGGGGATTAGATCCTCATAAGGAGCATACAACCTAGATTGCTCACACGCACAGTTTATAGCAGGCTTCGTGCTCCTGTGAGAATCTAATGTTGCTGCTGATGTGGGAGGAGGCGGAGCTCTGGCTGTGATGTGAGCAATGGGGGTGGCTGTGAACACAGATGAAGCGTCACTTGTCCACCACTCGCCTCCTGCTGTGCAGCCCAGTTCCTAATAGGCCATGGGCTCATGAACCAGCATTGGTCCTCAGTCTGGGGGTTGAGGACCACAGTACTGGAATGTTCTTAGCCACACTATTCATAACAGCCCTGAACTGGACACTACCTGTGTTAGACTGAGTTCTCCAGAGAGACAGAGACACATACAAAATTAACCATCCACTACCGAAATGCCCAGCAGTAGCATCATGGTATACTCCCACAGTGGAATTCTCTATACACGTGCAGCAAGGATGAACAATTTACAACTACGCACAATGAGTCTTATAAAAATAATGTGAAGCAAAATAAGCCAAACACCAAATAATACACACTGTATGGTTCCATTCATATAAAGCATAAAGACAAGGAAAAACGAACTTACATTATTACATATAGTGGTTACTTTTGGGGTATCATGGCTGAAAGGCAGTCTAAGGTAAGCATCTGAAGTGTTGGTCATATCCTGTTTCTTTTCTTTCTTTTTCTTTTTTTGAGACAGAGTCTCATTATGTTGCCCTTGGTAGAGCGCTGTGATGTCATAGCTCACAGCAACCTGTAACTCTTGGGCTTAAGTGATTCTCTTGCATCAGACTACCAAGTAAATGGGACTATAGGTGCCTGCCACAACACCCCGCTTTTTTTTTTTTGGTTGTAGTTGTCCTTGTTGTTTGGCACCACCAGGCTGGGCTCTAACCCGTCAGCTCTGGAGTATGTGACTGATGCCCTAGCCTCAGAGATACAGGTGCCAAGCCATCATATCCAGTTTCTTAACTTTGGTGCTAAAGCCAGGAATGTAATCCCAGCACTCTGGAAGGCTGAGACAGGTGGATTGCCTGAGCTCAGGAGTTCAAGACCAGCCTGAGCAAGAGTGAGACCCTGTCTCTACTGAAAATAGGAAAAGTAACTAGGCACTGTGGTGGGCGCCCACAGTCCCAGCTACTGGAGAGGATTGCTTGAGCCCAAGAGTTTGAAATTGCTGTCAGCTACAACACCATGGCACTCTACCTAGGGCACCTGAGTGAGACTGTTTGGGGAAAAAAAAAAAAAAAAAAAATCTGAGTGCCAGCTATCTGGGTCTGTTCAGTTTGTGGAAATTCATCAGGGTGTGCACTTAATTTGTACTTTTCTATATTCATCTACTCCAGTAAGAAGTTTTACAAAAAGATAAACTCCAAGAAAGCTGCCCTTACTTAGGCCTCCATTCCTCCAGGTGCACTGACTTGATTCCTGTAGGTGAGGAGGTCCCTCTGAGAATACATCAATATCTTTAGGTTATTGGGGGTTAGTGCAGAAGGGGTCATGTGGCCAGAGCTCCATCAGTGGCTCTCTCCACCTCTCTGTAGCTCTTCCTAGGAGAAGAAGCAATTCAGCTGACTGCTACATTTGGCAAAAATCCAGCTCCTCTCACTTTCTCCTCCACAGTGGCCTGACTGAAGAAATCATAAACCCTTCTCTAGTCTTTGGCATTTAGAGGAAGTGGCCTGCCCTGTTGGGGAGACTTGAGGTTTTCTAGAGCTGCATGTGAACTGGGCAGGAAAATCTGTCCAGTTCAGAATTAGGGAACTCACTTGCCCTCAGAGAAAAGCCACATTCTGCAATGCCAGTTTTATTCTTGTTTTGTTTTATTTTGTGTTTTGTTTGTTTTGAGACAAAGTCTCACTGTGTCGCTCTGGGTAGAGTGTCGTGGCATCATAGCTCACAGCAACCTTAAGTTCTCAGGCTCAAGCGATCCCCTTGCCTCAGCCTCCCAAGTAGCTGGGACTATAGGTGCCCACCATAACGCCCAGCTTGTTTTTCTAATTTTAGTAGAGATAAGGTCTCGCTCTTGCTCAGGTTGGTCTCAAACTCCTGAGCTCAGGCAATCCTGCTTGGGCATTCCAGAGTGCTAGGATTAGAGGCATGAGCCACCATGCCCTGCAAAAGTTTTATCTTTGATGAAGGCATTATTTTTGTTACCTGGCTGCCTTATGCATTTGCCTTACTCTCCCAGGGGATCAGATTTGGTGGGGAGATCTTATTTGCTGGGCCCCTGAAGCTTTAACAGAAGCCACCTTAGAAAAGCACTGTTTTATTCAGTGAAATTACTTGGTTTTTGTTGATAGTTGTGTTTCTCCAGAGAGCTGTTTTGTATTTCATAGTTCCATGAAGGTTAGTGCAATCAATGTTCCTTTAAACATCTTTGTCAAGATACAACTCATATACAACAAAAATCACCCATTTAAGGGAAAAAAAAAAAAAGCAGTTTTGTTTATGATGGTGCATGTATTTCAAAGAAATGGCTGGCTCTTGTCTGGCTCCTGGGAGACAGTCTCTAAACTCAGAATACCTTCCTTGATAAAAATGTCTTTATATGCCTGGGGCTCCAGGTTACACTAGACAGTTTATACTGCTAATGTGATTTATAGGGAATTCCCAGAGCCCTGACCCGTGCAGTATCAATCTGATACCCCTAGACTTGAGATACTCCTCAAACTGTGGCCCGCGGGCCACATGAGGCGGTGTGATTGTATTTATTCCCATTTTGTTTTTTTACTTCAAAATAAGATGTGTGCAGTGTGCATAGGAATTTGTTCATAGTTTTTTTTTAAACTATAGTCCGGCCCTCCAACGGTCTGAGGAACAGTGAACTGGCCCCCTGTTTAAAAAGTTTGAGGACCCGTGCGTCTGGAGACTGAGTAGCAGGTGTTCTCTGTCTACATGACTAACCCCCAATAAAGTGAAATCCCTAGACACCCAGTCTCTGTGAGTTTCTCGGTTGACAATACTTCACATAAGTTGTCACTCATCGCTGCTGGGAGAATTAAGGCTGTCTATGAGACTCCCTGGGCAAGGACAAATGCAAGCTTATGCCTGGTTTTTCTAGACTCCACCTTTGTGCATCTTTTTCCTTTGTAATTATTTTGTTTTGTTTTATTTTACTATTTTATTTTATTTTATTTTATTTTATTTTATTTTATTTTATTTTATTTTATTTTATTTTACTTTGAGACAGAGTCTCACTTTGTCACCCTGGGTGACACTACTGTGGTATCACAGCTCACAGCAACCTCAAACTCCTGGGCTCAAGCGATTCTCTTGCCTCAGCCTCCCGAGTAGCTGGGACTACAGGCACCCACCACAACGCCTGGCTATTTTTTTTACAGATGGGGTCTCACTCTTGCTCAGGCTCGTGTAGAACTCATGAGCTCAAGCAATCCACCCACCTCTGCCTCCCAGAGTGCTAGGATTACAGGCGTGAGCCACCAGGTCCAGCTCTTCTTTGCTGATTTTATTTTTCTTATTTTTTTTCTTTGTCTTTTGCTGATTTTAATCTATATCTTTTTACTATAATAAACTGTAACTATGAGTATAATAGCTTTTCTGGTCCTGTTTGTCCTTCCAGTGAATTCTTGAGTCTAAGAGTGGTTTTGGGGATTCCCAGCACAGATATTAACCATAAAGCCCCAAAATATGTCACAAAGGAAAGTGGTTGGCATGTTTTTGTTCTGCATGAAAGCTTTCAGAAGGCTATACTTGGTATCCATCTAAAGAAGAGACGGATGGGCTGGCTGGTAAGGCCCAGAACACAGACTCCAACCTGTGACCTTTGTCAGAATAGACAAGGGAGGACTTGGAGAGCAGAGAGTGCCAGATGGTGCCCTGCACCCATGATGTCTAAGGCCTCTGATCTTATGTGGGCAGAGTTGACAGCCAGGACATTTTGCCAGCCAAATGGGAAAGTGAGGGGCTCAGTCACCCAAGTACAGTTAGCAGAGGCCAAGAGGGGAAGTGAACAGGCAGTTTTCAAAGGTAAAAAGCAGAAGGATTTCCCCTCACTTACTCATACATCTTTTCTTCATCTGTTTTGTTTTGTTTCAAGGGGTTGGCAATTTTCCATTTCTTGCCTAAAGGGGGAAAAAAGCATATTCTCTTAGAAAAGAAGTAGCAAAAGTCATGATTTTGGAGTTTAGGAGTCCTTGGAGAAAAGGCAAGTCCAGAACATTTGAAAGAAGAACCACCCAGAGGAAACAGAGTTAGGAACATAGAGCCAGTCAGCTGTAGGGCCAGACTTTGAATCCAGACCTTCTGAGCTCAGATCCTGTGCACTAACCCCCGGAGGGCAGCAATTATAGGGCCACGTTTATTTACTCAATGTTTAGGACTATGCCTGGACCTTAGCTGACACTCAGAAATGTTGATTGAATGACTAGCCAAAAGTATGAGTGCAAGGAAATAAGATAAAGAATGGGGAAAGTAGTTTGTAAACTGTGATGTGATGGATATATAAATTATCATTAATTATACCTTGCTTAGTAATAGGAATGACTCAAGATGAAAGAGTAGGTAAAATTTTGTTCAGGGTCATACTTTTTTCCATATCTGAGAATAAAACATTTTAAGAAGGCAAATAAATTAAAGAACATGGGGTCCCAGAATACACTATTTATATTTGAAAAATTAATTATGATTAACAGATAGAGGGAAAGAAACATTGAACTGGGAGTCCAGTGAGTGACCTGAGTTCCGGTCACAACTCTGCCACCAACTCTTAGAGTACTTTAGTTAAGGTACCATCTCCCCTCTCAACTTTCATTTTTTTTTTTTTTTGAGACAGAGTCTGACTATGTAGCCCTTGGTGGAGTGCTGTGGCGTGATAGCTCACAGCAACCTCAAACTCTTGGGCTTAAGTGATTCTCTTGCCTTGGCCTCCCAGTGAACTTTAATTTTTTTATCTCTAAGGAAAAATTGAGAGGAATGACAAAAAGATTTCACTTCTGTGCAGTCCTTTCATCACTGAAGTTAAGAAGGTTAAGAAGGATTTTGAGACTATGTCCAGAGGCAATGGGATCATGAGGGAGGCCTGGCCGGGGTGCCCCAGGGGAAGGTGGCTGTGCCTCTCAGTGTGTTTGCCATCTCAGGTCTACTCCACTTGGCTTAGGTCAGTGGTTCTCAACCTTCCTAATGCTGTGACCCTTTAATACATTTTCTCATGTTGTGGTGACCCCCAACTATAAAATTCTTTTCATTACTACTTCATAACTGTAATTTTGCTACTGTTATGAATTGTAATGTAAATATCTGATATGCAGGAGACCCTCAAAGGGGTTACGACCCACAGGTTGAGAACTGCTGGCTTAGGTCACTACTTAAATGAATGCGCTCTCAAGACAACACACCATTGAATCAAGGATTTCATGTTTCTGGAGATGAACAACAATGAGGAAACCCACTTACAGATAATCTAAAGTTAATGTTAATACCCAAATTGCTGCTTATTCATGGTGGTGGGGATAATCCCAGAAAATTCAGAGTGTGATCTTGGCAAAGACAATCATGGTGGCCAAACACGCTGCTCATGAGTTGAGTCCATATTTCACTCGTAAGACAGTTTGGGACTTTCCATAGACTTGTGTTCTTTTGCAAGCCCCAGAGACAAGGTGCCGAAATCAACAGCCACAGAGCAAAGAGAAAGCACTGTGCCTTAAAGCAGATTCTGCTTTCACCCACACCCTTGGGGCTGGAAACGTTCTTTGAAATTAGTTAATCTCTCCCCTCCCTTCACTGTGCAGGTGGGAAAACTCAACCCCAGAATGTATGCTCAATCCAAGCCAAGCTCATACAGGCCCAGAACTAACCTTCTTGCCCTGAAGGAGGCCTACTGTACGGATAACCACATCATCCCCTCACCACCAGATGAGATAGTGGCCATTACCTTGTCTAAGATGCCACCGACAAACACAGAACAGGATAAGGCCCAGGCCCACGGAGACAACGATGATAGCCACAGCTAAGATGATCCAGAAATTGTTCCTCCACCAACTCATTGCAGGGGAATCCTGAGAAGAATGGAGATAGAATAAAGAGGCGGGAATGGATGGCATCCCATGGAGGGAGGCAGTTACCTACTACGTTGTGTAGAGATGCAGACAGACATCTGTTTAGGAATCAGGCAGGCCTGGTTCATAGTCAAACACTACCGATGAGCAGTTGGGGGACTGCAGGCAAGTCACTTAACCTCTAGGGCTAGTGTCCCTATTTGTAATATGGGTATGATACTGTCTACTACTTCACGGAATTTGTGTGGATTAGAGATAAGATACGTACCTACTAGGTACTCCAGAAATGGTAGACAGAATCATCACACTTTTTCTTACATTGCTGAACATGCAGCAGGAAGGGGAAAGTGCCACTTAAAACTGAAATTAGGCCAGGTGCAATGGCTCATGGCAGTAATCCCAGCACTTTGGGAGATCATGGCAGGAGGATCACTTGAGGCCAGGAGTTCAAAACCAGCCTCAGCAGCGTAACAGACCCCAATCTCTACAAAAAATTAAAAAATTAGTCAGGTGTGGTGGTTGCATGTCTGTAGTCCTAACTGCTCAGGAGGCTAGGCTGGGAGGATCACTCGAGCTATGATCACATCACTGCACTCTAGCCTGGGCAACAGAGCAAGAACCTGTCTCAAAAAACCAAACCAGAGCTGGGCGTGGTGGCTCCCACCTGTAATCTAGCACACTGGGAGGCTGAGGCAGCTGGATTGCCTGAGTTCACAGGTTGAGACAAGCCTGAACCAGAACGAGACCTTGTCTCTAAAAAATTGCCGGGTGTTGTGGTAGGTGCCTGTAGTCCCAGCTACTCGGGAGACTGAGGCAAGAGAATCACTTGAGACTCAGTGCCTGTGGCTCAGCGGCTAGGGTGCCAGCCACATACACTGGAGCTGATGGGTTCGAATCCAGCCTGGGCCTGCCAAACAACAATGACAACTAAAACCAAAAAATAGCTGGGCATTGTGGTGGGCACCTATAGACCCAGCTACTTGGGAGGCTGAGGCAAGAAAATCGTTTAAGCCCAAGTGTTGGAGGTTGCTGTGAGCTATGATGCTACAGCACTCTACTGAGGTAACAAAGTAAGAGTCTGTCTCAAAAAACAAACAAGCAACCCCCCCCAAACCAAACCAAACAAAATCCCCCAAACCTCAGTGACTGACTGCAGGGCAAGACAGACTTAATTTATAACAGGGGAGAAAGAATTTTGGGAGCTTTTGGGGGGAGGGTTAGAAAAATACCTTGATGAATCTCTTTGAGTAAGGCAGAGTCAGAAGAGGGAAGCTGAAGACACAGAGCCAACTGACCCGGTCCGCATGAGAAAAGTAACAGGAATTTGGGGGCTGAAGGCTGGCGCAATACAGGGGAGAGTCTTGGAAGAGATTAGCAGGGTGGACTAACAGGAGTAGCCCCAGGAATTCAGGGAGATCTTGGGGAGGGGCTGAGCTCCCTTCATCCATGGAATGGGCACTTGGCCATATTATTTGTATATTAAAGTAAAATAATCCTCGTGGGATCTTTGGGAGCTATTCTGGAATCCTAGTTACATATGAATCAACTTTTTAGCCAGGTGTGGTGGCTCACACCTATAATCCTAGCGCTCTAGGAGGCTAAGGTGGTTGGATTGCTTGAGCTCTGAAGTTCAAGAGCAGCTCGAGCAAAAGCAAGACCCCATCTCTACTAAAAATGGGAAAAAACTAGCCAGGCATAGTGGCACATGCCTGTAGTCCTAGCTACTCTGGAGGATGAGGCAAGAGCCTTGCTCAAGCCCAAGAGAATGAGGTTGCTGTGAGCTTAGACACCATGGCACTCTATCTAGGGCAACAGAGGAAGACTCTTTCTTAAAAAAAAACAAAAACTTTTGGCTTTCCACTCAGAGGAGGCCAACGTGCAACTTTCTTCAGTTGTCCGAATCCAGGTTGATCTGACACCAGCCGCCTCCACCATGCCACCTAACTTCGACCCCAACGAGATCAAAGTTGTGTACTTGAGGTGTACCGGTGTACTGGTGGCAAGGTTGGAGCCATGTCTGCTCTGGCCCCCAAGATTGGCCCCCTAGTTTGTCTCCAAAAAAGGTTGGTGATGACATTGTAATGCCCTAACTCCATTTTGTTCATAGAGCCAGCTTACTCCATTTTGCTAAGGACTTTGCTAAGGGCTTTCAACACCAGGAAGCTCAGCTGAAAGCTGAAGAGTTTAGCAAAAACTGCAAAAACCTGTGAAACCACAGCTGCCCCTTGTAAGCACTCCCCTTACCCTATAGATCTAATTTTGCAGTGTTGGCTCTTGTGAAATTTGGCTTGCATTAAGCCCCCTTCCCTACCGGAAGCACCTGATAAAAGGTTTCCACCCCTGCTCTAGGGGTCAAGAGACTTTGAGGCATAATCCTGCTCTCAGCTGATCAAATAAGGACCCTGGCTTAATTTGGACTCAGTGTGCTGGTGTTTCTCTATTCCACTTGCTTTGGGTATAACAACATTGCCAAGGCAACCAGTAACTGGAAGGGCCTGAGGATTACAGTGAAACTGACTAACAGAACAGACAGGCCCAGATTGAAGTGGTACCTTCTGCCTCTGCCCTCATCATCAAAGCCCTCAAGGGACCACTGAGAGACAGAAAGGAACAGAAAAACATTAAACAAAACAGACATATCACTTTTGATGAGATTGTCAACAATGCCAGACTGCCAGACTGATGCAGCACCGATCTTTAGCCAGAGAACTCTCTGGAACCATTAAAGAGATCCTGGGATGGCCCAGTCAGGGGGCTGCAATGTTGATGGCTGCCACCCTCATGACATCATAAATGACATCAACAGTGGTGCTGTCAAATGCCCAGCTAGTTAAAAAGTTACAAGGGAAAATGTTTCAATAAAAGGTCATTTGACACCTTCCAAAAAAAAAAAAGAAAAAGAAAAAAATTTTTAAAAAAAGAATCAACTTTTTGTATCACAATTTAGTCAGTGGAAACTCACCCATGCATGTTCAAGCACTGTCACTCAGACTTACGCTTTTCAGTAATTTTAAAGATTTAAAAAGGCATCTTGGCAGGCAGTAGAATTAGGCTGCTGCTAAATTCTACTTATTAGTTAAGGTCACACTATTACTGCAAAGACTTTCTATAATCACTTGGCTGAAATTTTTAAAATGCGTTTGTATTACTGGTATAGTGTCTTCATTGATGGAGCTACATTATGATTTGGATTTTCAGTTTCAAATTTCTTTGCTGAAGTTGTAGCCTGATCAAATATAATATTCTTTGGCCCTTGGTAAAGTTATGTGTGGCAAAACCAATAATGTATAACTAGTGGTCTCCTATATATTATACATCATTCTGCAGCTTACATTTTTGCTCAGCGTGATGCTTTTGTGATTTATCCATGATGTACCGAGGATTTAAACATGGAATAACTCACCCCCATGGGCACACACAAACAAAACCTAGAGGTTTTCTGGAAGATCATCTTTTCGGGATGCAGAAAAGAGAGCAATGAGGAAGAAGAACCAGGGGGAAAAGAAAAGAAATGGAGACTGGAAATTAGTTTGGCAGGGCCCATGAGTCGAAAGAACACTAGATATAAGTAGGGGCACAAGTCAGAAGGCAGACTGTTCAGCAAATAAATTAGAATCTTGCCTTCTTTAGCCTTGGGGAGCCAGAGAGATAGACAGACAGATAGATAGACAGACAGACAGACAGACAGACAGACAGACAGATAGATGATAATAAAATTTCCTTCCCTCCACTTTCTCAGTTCTTTTCCTCCTTATTCACATGTATGACTCCAAGTTTTCTGTCTAATCTTTCCTCGCCTACTTTCTCTCTTCTTATTTTACTCTTGAAGACATTCTCCAAAAAGCAACATAAATATACCCTTTAGAGCTAGAGAAGTAAATGCCAGCTTATGGGATGGATGGTGTGAGGAGACAGGGTTGTCACTGTTCATTAAAAACCTTCTGAATTAGGGCGACACCTGTGGCTCAAAGGAGTAGGGCGCCAACCCCATATGCTGTGGAGGTGGCAGGTTCAAACCCAGCCCCAGTCAAAAACTGCAAAAAAAAAAACAAAAACCCCTCTGCATTACTTGATTTTGAACTATTTCTGTTTACTTTGATAAAATTGTAAAGAGTCAATTGACTGTGTCCTGTAGCTTCCAATAAACACTACTACTTATCTTTTAAGGCCAAAGAAATCTCATTCTCATCAGGTTCCTAAGGAAAGAAAGGCAAAGTGGAATTATGTTGTCAGAGAGTGAAACTATGGGTCATTTTCAGAACTTCTCAGAGCGATGTGTTTTTTTTGTTTTTTTTTTCCCCCAGTTTTATTCTTACAAATAAAATGAATTTGATGTGCTATCAGGTATTTCAAGTGTGCTCAGTGTAGCTACCAGTCTGCCACGTGCTTCCCCCCATCTCTCTTCTCATTTTACTTTCCATACCACCCTGCTCCCCAGATGGGAAGCTGAGGCTGAGGTGAGTAACCTACCTAATTCACCCAGGAAGGACAGAGGGCCAGAATGCTTTCTCTCTATGTCACAGGGCCTTCCTCTGCTGACGCTGGTAATGAAGCCCCTGAATCAGCAAGGCCAGATAGAGTTCAGGATAACTTGCTTTCAAAGGACCACCAGTGGCAGTGATATAGTGATGTGAGGGGTCACAGGTGATCTCTTCCAGAATGAATGATCAGGGCCCACTGTTGAGAATAAAAGTCCAAAGTTCACATTCTAAGACCAGAGAAATAGCAGTGGGTCGGCCCCTGCTCCACAGACTGTTGGGAGATGCCTTTTCAGTGGACTTAAGAAGAGCTAGTCTTTGGGGAGCATGCAGCTGAGAGAACGGGACCAAGAGAATCACCTCCCACTTCCAGTGAGACGTCCTCTAGGCCACCAGTCTACTGTAATGGCTAAGGTGCTTCCACAGAGGGAAGAGGAGCCCTGGGAGGGCAGGTGGGGAAAACTGCCAGTCGGGGGCATGCCGTGCCTGCACAACTAAGCTCAGCAAGGTGTGGAAGCTGGATTCTACCCTTCCTGGCAGGCCTGGAATTGGGGTTACAGAGGGGCAGGAAGATCATGGGTATAGGTTGCTGAGAGCTACTGAAGGATGGCAAAGAAGGGCATGCATGAGAGGAAGCTGAAAAGCAGCCCAAAGATGCAGCTGCATCTCTGAAGGGACTGCAGAGACCCCTCGAGGACTAGGGGTTGAGTCCCTCATCAGTGGCCAGTGGGAAGTCCCCATGCCCCCCACTTAAATTAGACTGGCAGTAATGGCCTACGGAAAGGAGAATCCCCATGGCAAATCTTTGTCCCCTTCTTTCCTCCTTAATCCAACCCCAGAGAAATAAATACAGGGAAGCAATTGTTGAGAGATTTGGGTGGCCTCCACCCCTCTTCCCATGCCTCTCACTGGGCAAAGGAGAGAGCTTTGAGTTAAACATGGGACTAAAGTTCAAAAATGAGCATGATTGGTGGTGCCTGTGTCTCAATGGAGTAGGGCACTGGCCCCATATGCTGGAGGTGACGGGTTCAAACCCAGCCCTGGCCCCCCCAAAAAAAGAAAAGAAAAAGAGCGTGACTAATTTTTTTTTTTTTTTTTTTTTTGAGACAGTCTCACTCTGTTACCCAAGCTAGAGTGCCATGGCATCAGCTAGGTCACTTCAATCTCAAACTCCTGGGTTCAAGGGATCCTCCTGCCCCAGCCTCCAGAGTAGCTGGACTATAGGTGTCCAACACAATTCCCAGCTAATTATTTTGGTATTTTTTTTGTAGAGATGGGATCTGGCTCTTGCTCAGGCTGGTCTCAAACTCCTGAGCTCTAGTGGTCCTCCTGCCTTGGCCTTCCAGGGTGCTGGGATTACAGGTGCAAGCTCCCATGCCTGGTTAGCATGATTAAATTTAAAAAACTGAAACAGGTCTGCTTAATAATATAAAATAACTCATTTCCTAGGGATACTCTTAAAAAATCATCGTGTAGTTAGTGGTATGAAATAATTCAGATGTCCAACGTAAGTCTCACTGGGATAAAAATCAAAGTGTTGGCAAGGCCATGTCCCTTCTGGAGGCTCTGTGGGAGAATCCATTTCCTTACTCTTCTTCTTTTTTTTTAAAGACACAGGCTTAAAAGGGTGCACTGGTACAATCATAACAGCTCACTGCAGCATCAAACTCCTGGGCTCAAGCAATGCTCCTGCCTCAGCTTCCCAAGTAGCTAGGACTACAAGTATGTGCCACCAAAACAGGCTAATTCTTAGTTGTTGTTTTTGTTTTCCTACAGACAGAGTCTGACTATGTTTCCTAGGTTGGCCTTGAACTCCTGGGCTCAAGCTATCCCTTAACCTTGGACTCCCAAAATGCTATAGGCATGAACCACCTTGCCTGGCCACTTGGGGAGCTTTAAAAACTACTGGTGTATGTGTTATATGAGAGATTCTGATGTACTTGATCTGGGTTGGGGCCTGGCCAGTGGAGCTTTGTTTTTTACAGATGGGGTCTTGCTTTGTTGCCCAGGCTGGCCTCAGCCTCCTGAGGCTCAAGCTATCCTCCCACCTCAGCCTCCTGAGTAGCTGGGACTACCTGCATGTACAGCTGCACCTGACATTTTTTGTTTTTATAAAGCTCTTCAGGTGATTTTGAGGCTGACAACCATTGACATACATGTTACTGCTTAAGTCCTCATTATGACTTTCCAGGGGGTCCATCTATTGTTAATCCCATTTTACAGATAAGGAAATAGAAGTCCAAGAGGTTAAGGAATTTGCTAAAGGCTACACAGCTAGTAGTTAACTAATGTGAGATTCCAGCTCAGTCCGGTCTGATGCCAAAGCTTGTGCTTTCTTTACTTTGCCATGCTGACATCAAGTTGATAAATTCTTTCTGTTCATAACAGAACTGAAAGCAGAACCATGGTTCAAGAACTTATAATATTGGTAAGACCTTAGTCATTAGCTGTGACTTCTTCCACAAAATGAAAATCTCAGGGTGAAATTGTGCTTTAGAAAACTAACAGGCCTTTCATGCCGACTTAACCACGAGTTCTGATTTCTCTCCACAGCCCAGCTTATTCAATCCTCACAAAAGCTCTGTAGAGTAGGTAATAACTGTTATTATACCTTTTTGCAGATGAGAAAACAGAGGCTTAGAAGTGCTCAATAGCTTGCTGAAGGTTGCAGACCTAGTAAGTGGAAAAATCACAAGCCAAAGCCAGGTCTGTCTGACTCTAAGGCCTGAACTTGTGACCAAGTCAGGGCTTCTTAAATGTTACATTTAAACTGCCTGGGAAATGCATTGAAATGTATTTGAATACAGGGTCCTATGTCTCCACTTGACTTTTAGTTGTGATTTGTAGATCTTGTGTGGGACACAGGAATCAGCACTTTTTTGACTTTTTTTTGAGACAGAGTCTCACTATGTCACCCTCAGGAGAGTGCTGTGGCGTTACAGCTCACAGCAACCTCAAACTCTTGGGCTTAAGCGATTCTCTTGCCTTAGCCTCCCAAGTAGCTGGGACTACAGGCGCCTGCCATGACGCCAGGCTATTTTTCTGTTGCAGTTGTCATTATTGCTTAGTTTGAACCCACCAGCCTCAGTGTATGTGGCAGGTGCCATAACCACTGCGTTACAAGCGCCAAGCCCAGGAATCAGCATTTTAAAAAAGCACTCAAGGTAGTTCTCATGCCTCAGTGGCTCAGTCTAGCCTCTAGGTGATGAGCTTGGATGCTTATTCTCTGTAATAGCACAAGCAGGAGCTAGGTGGAGTGAACGACACTAAAACAGACTCCTCAAACCCAGATACCTTTCCAGGCTGCTTGTCACAGTACAGGGCTATCTGGAATCTCACCAGTGACCAGCCATGTCTTTCTAGAGCAAGGATCTGTGTTCCCTCCTCCCCCATATCCCTTATATTTAAAGCTTTTTTTTTTTTGAGACAGAATTTCAGTTTGTTACCCTTGGTCGAGCGCTGTGGTGTCGCAGCTCACAGCAACCTCAAACTCTTGGGCTTAAGCTATTCTCTTGCCTCAGCCTCCTATGTAGCTGGGACTGTAGGCGCCTACCACACCATCTGGCTATTTTTGATTCTTTGGGTTTTTTTTCTGTTTTTGTTTTGCAGGCCTGGGCTGGGTTCAAACCCACCAGCCCCAGAGCATGTGGCTGGCACCCTAACCACCGAGTATGAGTGCCACCCTAAAGCTGCTTATCTGGGTGTCTTAGACATGGGGTGTAGCAGGAGAAGGTACAATTCAGAATCTTTGTCCCTAGTCTTCAGAGGATAGTTATAGATATATTGCTGGATGCAATAAAGATGGATGGATGAAGTTTCTATGGACCAAGAAGACCTTGTAGTGGGGGTATTGGTCCTCTCTGCCTGGTGTCCTCCTCCACCGAGAGGGTGCTCCCTATTCAGGAGCTCAGCAGTCCTGTACTCTCCCTTCCTCTTTCTCCTCAATCACCTTGCCCTCAGGAAACATTCTGAATGTCATTCACTTTGAGAAAACCAGAGCGAGAGAAGGAATCCATGCATCAGGTTGGAAGGAAAGAGGAAGAGGAATTTGTGAAGGAGGATGAGAAAGAACAGGACAGGAATAGAAGAGAGTATCACGGAAGGTAAGGAGATAAGGCCTCCCAGGCCCAGACAGAAGAATGAACTTTCCTTCCTCCTCACCTGGCCCCTCCTGAGGAAAGCTCCTCAGCTACACGGAGGGTCAGCACCCATCCTGCAGTATGTCTGTGTTCTTTATGACCAATATGCGACGTGCATTTTCCCTCCAGTGGAGCCTGTTACGGAGACCACTGTCTCTCGGTGTATTTGGTCTCCTTGTCCATTTGTTCATTGTCCGTCTCCCCCACTGGCATGTCAACACCAGAAGCGCCCGGACCTTGCCTCTCTCTTCCTCTCTGTCTTTTATTTTTCTGTTTTAGGGGTTGCCTGTATATTTCTGGCACACCCACTTTAGAGTTAATCTTTCTGAACAAGAAGACCTTGCTACAGTATGACTATAAATAATTGTACTCTCCATAGCTGACACTTTGGCTCTACCTTGTTTATAAAGTCTCCAAATAAAATAGTGTAATTTTTTATGTTAAAGAGAAAAGATAATCCTAAACTCTGTAAAATAATTTAAAGAGGTTTATTCTGAGCCAAATGTGTATGATAGGCCCAAAGCACATGGCTTCAAGAGTTTTGGAGAAAATGTGCCCCCAATTGCCTTTTCTTGTTTTTGTTTTATTTTTTTAATCTCCTCCTTTTTTATTTTATTTTATTTTATTTTGTAGAGATGAGCTCTCACTATGTTGCTCAGGCTGGTCTTGAACTCCTGGCCTCAAGTGATCCTCCTGCCTCAGGAATGTTAGGATTACAGGTATGAACCACTGCACTTGGCCCCTTGTCTCTCTTTGCCACTATGTTTCCAGTGCCAGGAACACCAGCAGGGACACAGTAGACTCTCCTGTGTCTGTAAATACCTGAATGAATGAAGGCTGCTCCTGTCCCCTGTTCTAGGTGGACTGCCCCTCTAACAATGCAGGGCAGTAGACAGTTTGGATCCAGGCTCTGAAATTTCTGCACTCTTCAGTCTAATTCCAAAGCCACCTCACTTGGACATTGACCTTGGGCAGTGTCCCTGCCCCCCATCTACCATTGCCCACTGGGGTCAAGAGAAGCTTCCCATCTGGGAAGC
>CAUYPK010031652.1:0-13799 GCA_963574355.1 Loris lydekkerianus | reverse complement strand
TGTAAATGTCATGCCACGGTAACTAGGAAAATGCCAGGAAGGCTATGTTGACTAGTGGGATGAAAATGTGTCAAATGGTCTATGAAGCTAGTGTATGATGCCCCATGATCATATTAATGTATGCAGCTATGATTTAATAATAATAATAAAAAAAACCGCTGCTTCTCCTTGACTCCTCCCTCTTCTGTAACACACACGTATCTGAAATTAAACCTGGTTGGTCTCATTTACCCACACTTGCTTGTGAAACAAGGAGTATTACTGGAGGCAAACACACACACACAATCCCACTGACCAGTTTCACTTACTCAATATAAAAAGCCCAGCAAATCACCCCACTTTTTTCCCCATAAATTACCTTCTCCAGTCTCAAAATAATTATTTCACACTGTCTATAGTCTTTCTCCCCAAACGTCCTTTATATATGTAATAAACATTCCAAAATTATTTTTATGCGAATAGAAACCGTCACATAAGAATGCATGCAGCCCCCTCCCCCTCAGATCTGTAAGTCTCCTGTTTCTGTCTCTGCTCCCTTCTGGCTCCTCTGGGCAGCAGGGCTTCTCCAGCAAAGGCCCTGTCCCCTCTGAGGCTCTGAGGCTCTGCAGCCAGGTCCCAGCACCCTGAGGATCCTCTCCATGCACCACTGCCTTTTTATCCCTTTCTCACTACTGGACAATTTCCATCAATGCATAAACATGCGATAGAATTCCCACGGTAAAAACAAACTCAAACAGCCACAAATCAATATCCCCCTAACTACTACTACTGCTACTCAGCTTTTTTTTCACATACCATTTAGAAAAAAAAGAAACTCTACTTCTAAGAGTCTATTCCAATTTTAATTCTACCCACAGAACTCTACCCACACAACTGCTCTGAAGGACACCCGTGACCTCTGTGCTACCAAATATAATGGATGGCTTTGTATTTTCCCTTAACCTCTAGCGACTCTCTCCTTTAAAGCTGCCCCCTGCCCCTCTGGCAGTGCCACACTCCTCTGTTGTGCTCCTACCTCATTGAACCTCTTTCTGAAACTTGTCTGCTGGGCCTTCTTCTCCTACCTCCTCTCAGCTGTGTACTTCTATATTCAACTGCCTGCTTGATCCACAGGTGTTAGAAGGACAGAGAGCGGTAGGGTGGCAAGCGGGGTGACGTGGGACAGGTGGGGACAGGTCAGGAAGTCACCGTGGAACTGCAGCAGAAGATGGTGGCAATGGACGGGGAGCAGAATGCCTTGACTCAGGGATCTTTCAGAGGTAGAGCAATCAGAAGTCGATGACTGACAGATGTGGTAAGGATGGGAGGAGCCGTCAAGGATGACAGAGTGGGGCCAACACTGACACTGAGAGTTGGGAAGGAAGTTGGGCTGCATATAATACAGCCTTTAGAAATTCTCCAGAAACCTGGTTTCTCCCAACTGAACTTTTAAAAAAATACTAGAATGCAGAGGCTTATTTCCATGCAAAAACAAACAAAGAAAACTTGTCTTTAGGTATTGGACATCAAAAGCTACACACTTTGACCACCCCTGACTTCTAAAAGTGCAGGGACTCAGTCTGTCTGCTCACACTCTGCCCCCAGTGCTGGCATACGGCAGGTGCTCCAGGAATAGCTACTCAGTACCCAAAAGGAAAATGGAGTTAGCAACTCCTTATGAACAGTTAGGGACCAAACCAGAATGGGTGTCTTTTATTTAACTTCTCCAGGCCTCTCTTTCCTCATACATAAAACTAGCAACTTTATCTTATATATATATAGTTATTCTTAGAATTAAATATAGTAATAACCATAATGGTTTAGGACAGCACATGGTTCACAGGAGATTCTCAAAAAAGGTGTTTTTATTAATAATATATATTTTCAGGACACTTATGCTCTGCCATGTGAAAGGGCCAATTGACTTTTATGCCACTTTTTAAAAGAAAACTGTGGATCTCTGGGAAAGTAAGACTTGAGACTTGGCTGGAACTTCTGATCTCCACTTCAGACTCCCAGGCATAAAAAGACCAGGATTCCACGACACAGATTCCTCTCAAAGACTCAACCTCACAGCAGCCCCTGCCTGTGTGTCTCTTGGAGACCCCTTTCAGAGGAAGTTGGCTAAGGGAGTGTGTGCTAAGGGAGTGTGTGCTGGGTGAGTGCTGAAAGTCACAATCAGGCCACATTCCTTCAACAGGGCATCCAAGGCATCTGGTCATTTGAGGTTCTCTGCTGTCACACCCTACAGTGAGTCCACCTGTAGGACAAGTTAATGGCTT
The DNA here is from genome assembly GCA_963574355.1 of Loris lydekkerianus. Lineage (NCBI taxonomy): Eukaryota > Metazoa > Chordata > Mammalia > Primates > Lorisidae > Loris > Loris lydekkerianus. Next base: position 11,538 of record CAUYPK010031652.1, on the reverse strand, counting down.
CCCAGTCATGCTCCAAAGGTAAGCACAGAAGGCACAGAAAGATTCCGGCCTTTGACTCTGAACCTCTTGTTCTCTTTGTTATCTAGGAGGAAAATTTAAAAATCTCAGGATTAGAAGGATCCTCCAGAGTCACAAAAATAAGCAGGAGTTTCAAGGAGAAAAGAAGGCATAGTAAATAAGGGGCTGCCTCTCCCTGTCTACACACCTCAGCCTCCCAAGCTACCTAGAATGACGAAGCCCCTGAGAGAGATGAGCCAGCCCCATTGCTCAGCAGACAGCAAGCAACATGGCTGAGGGGACAGCACTCTTCTGCCAGTAACAGCCAATGTTTGCCTGGTGATCTGGAACTTACAAAACTCTTTAAATAGTTATAATGAAGATTATGTTTTCAAAAAGTTTCCAACATGTTTTACATTTCCTTTTGCCCTGTGGTCACCCAGCCATTGAATCAATGGCATCCATTGCTTCAAGTAAAGGGCAGGCACAGCCTAGAACAAAGGAGTCATTCCTCAACTTTGAGTTTCAAATGCAATTTTTTTTCTTCTATTCATAGAGAAAAACAGTTTTGAAAGACAAGATTTGTTGAAGGAAGAAGCATTTTCTAAATCTAAAACTCACTGTTTATAAAGTTTGGAAGACTGAGCATAGAACGCTCCCAAGCTACGAGAAGGGCTAGCGCCTATCAACCAAAGTCTCTGAAGGGAACCTTCTTCAGAAAGTCACTGACATGGAGTTGGGGGTGGAGATGTTTACTGGGGCTCAGCACCTGCGAACAGAAGGGGCAGGAAGCAGGACTGGCAAGTGGAAGTAGTCAACTTCAAAGTGAGTCCAAAGAAGTCTTGGGCAAACTAGAGGGGGATCTCTAAAATGATTCTTTCCCATCAGTTTTCCAAGTCAGGCTGAAATGGCTGGGTTTTCACATCTCTGCCTTCCTTCCACGTGGGCTGCCAGTGAACAGTGAATGGTATGCCCTCATATAAGACGGCTCTCGCAGGCGAGGCAGACAACACAGGGGCTGTGCGCTGCCAGCAAGCCCAGTGCTGGGAAGATATGTCCTTCTGCAAGGGGTATTTGGGAGGCCCATGTCCATGTAGGGCACATGTCCATGTAGGGTGTCTTAACAGTTAGAGGAAGTTGGAAAGCAAAGGCGAGAACAAAAGGGGAGATCTGTATGCCCTTACGCCCTCAAAAAGCATAATGGAATTCTAGATCCTTGAGAATATTAACCAAAGACTTGTCAAAAAGACTCCCACATGTTGTGCATTCAAGAGACTTCCTGAGACTGACAGTAGACCACGTCCCAAGAGCAGTCTGGCATGGCGTGAGCACGGTGTGTTAAGCTGCTCGGACCAAAGTGATCGCTCTTGATGGTCAACTCTCCTACTTCTCCCCAGCTCCACCCCACCCCACCCCACCCCACCCCTGCCACAACAGCAAGGACAACAGAGATACAACCATCTCCATCTGACTGCTAAGAAAGGCCCACAAAGCACATGAAGTAATTTTTATAGTTTACCCCAGAACAGAGAAGAGTTAGAAAACATTTACTGACTTTCTCTCTCTTCAGGACTCAACTCTTGTCAGGTTCAGTCTTAGTGAGTCTGTGGCTCCTGAATTCCAAACCTAGGGAAGAACTTCTAAGCGCAGCAAATTCTGAGAATCCCTGACAAATTCCTTCATCCCAATAATTTGCAGAAAGGCAGAATTAATTTCCCCACACAGAGATGACAGCCTACACATAGCAAACCAGGGATGTCAACTCAGACCCTAAGGGGGTTTGTTATATTAAAGAGAGGAAAGCAAATTTCTATGCTCCGTACCATGCTTGAGTCAGGGCCCCTCTACTTTTTTTTTTTTTTGGTGGTTTTTGGGGCTGGGTTTGAACCTGCCACCTCCGGCATATGGGGCCTGCGCCCTACTCCTTTGAGCCACAGGCGCCACCCTAACTTCTTATTCCCACTTGTCACCCCTTCAGAACCCCCCAGTGAAACACAGCTAAAGAAGAAAATGGCAACACCAAGTCAGAGGCAGGCCTTTTTCCAAAGCACTCAACAAACCCCCCAGTGTAAGATGCTCAGGGAAGCCTTTTATTTACACCCAGAGAACAAGGGCAGAGTAAGGCTACCACAAACGAAGTGTGAGTCACAATTATCAAAAAGGAGGCTAAATGCCACATTCCATTTTGTATAACTAGTTAATGAAAATCCCTTATCTGTTCATTTTTCCCCTAGCCTGATGGCGTGCCCAGTGCATTCCATTTCATTGAGAGCTAAGCACTCTGCCAAATGTCAGTAACATGAAATGTGTTCTCAAACAGTTTCAGTGCAGAGAGAAAGGAGACTTGTGTTTATGTTCTGTCTTTAACCACACAGCCTGAAAAGTATGTGATGTTGACTCCATTTACTGTTTCAGAATGTTATGGGTCAAGGGAAGTTTAACCCAGATTTGGCTAATTCTAAAAGTATTTATTTCTACTCTAAATGTTTATTTTAAATAATATGTGATCTACTAAGCTTGAATACTACCAAATAATTTGAACCTCCCCATTACCACCCAACTGGGTCCTTTGTCTACTGCCCAGATAAAGGCCAATATACTGAGAGAGCAGGAATTGTAGAAGAGAATTTACTACCTCAAGGTGCCAGGAGAGAAGATGAGAGTAATTTCTCAAATCCATCTCCTTGAGAATTTTGGAGTGAAAATGCTTAAAGGTGGGTTAGTGAACAAAGGGTTTGAGAATTGGGTCTGCTGACTGGCTTGGGAAGAAAGTATAGGGCTGGGAAGCAGATATTGTCTCCTTGGCTGGAACAGTTCCCATGTAGGGGCTTGCAAGACTTGTTGAATTAGTTCCCACGCAAGGCCACTGGTCTGGTTGATGTCAGTTGGTCCCCTCCATCCAATGCAGACACTGTTTTTACAATAGCAATGTTATCTATAGAAGCAGTTGGGGAAGACACAAATTTCGCATCTGACAAGAAGAGGTGACACTTAAGCAATGAGGAATTACAGCAATGGAAAAGTTAGGGAACAATGGCTGGTAAAAAAAAAAAAAATTAAAAGTATTTTGTCCTAAAATATGTCATTCTGACATACTGGACTGACCAAAAAAAGGCTTACAGTTGTGATTTTCAACCAGTGTGCTGAGAGAGGATCTTAGGTGTGCCATGAAAATTTCTGAAGATCATTAATTATTTCCTAAAGAAGTTCAAAGCATTTTTTGTTTTTTACTTTTTTTGAGCAACATAATTCAAGTGTGCTGTGAAAGTTTAACTCAAGTGTGCTGTGATAAACAAGGTTGAAAAACACTGGCGTAAAATCTTTCTGACATCTCCCTGCCCTGAGTGCTCTCAAAATCTTTTAAGTTTCTTTATCGGCCTGACATACAGACCCACCTAGGAGGACAACTGCTCTTTTCCTCCCCCCTTCCTATAAGACCAGGAATGTGACCACACCTGAATAGATTCTTAAAGAAAACAATGCTCCCTCTCTCATACTTATTTAAATTCTATACAGAACGATTTACCAGTTCTGAGCATACAGACCAGGAGTGTTGAATCTACAGCCCATGGGCCACATGACAATTTTGTAAGGACATTTTTTGCTTATCTGTGTTGGATATCACGAAAAGTATATTAAATGCAGTGTTTCTCCCTTTAACCCTCATTTAGTTTTGGTTCTTCAAGTTACCACTTGTTCTTCAAGTTACATATGTGTGTGTGTGTGTGTGTGTGTGTATGTATGTATGTATATGTATATATGTGTGTGTGTGGGTGGACGGGCTTTATTCACCAGCCGGGAGCTTATGGCATAGAAGAATTCCAATCCATAGAAGAATTCCAAATCCCACTTCATTTGTCCTCCCTAACAATCCCTTATTGACCCTGGACAGAATTTTCTTTTCCTCCCTCCTATAGCCTATTTTACCAGAAAGCCATGTAAGCTTCTGAGCCCTGCTGGGGAGTTCAGTCTTCATTCTGCACACATTCACTAAGTGGACACATTCACTAAGTTTGTATGTTTTCCCTCCTATTACTCAATCTGCTTTAACCTCAGTGATTTTTCACTTAGAGGGGCAAGAGTTTTGTTCCCTATAAGAGGACTTGAATATGCACTCCAATGAAAGAAGAAATACAAACTTGGACATCATGAAGGCTTTCAAGAATTAAAAATGTTGTAGACAATTTTCAGAGTTGGACTCATATAGCAGTGCAATAGACCAGTCAGATTTGGCTTGAAAATTAGGAAAGTTCACTCATGATCTAAGCAGAGCTCCAACCTGGTTTTTGTGCTCAAACTTAGTAAGTCTGCTAGGAAACCTAACAAAGTGGAGGGTCTGGGAAAGCTGGCAGGTATCTGTGGATATATGAACCATGAAGAAAGTGCTACTCAGCACTCTGCCATGGCTGTGGATCAAGTTAGCAACTTACATGATGGAGAGAGGCAAAAAAATGAAAGAGCTCTGCCAACTAAGCTGAAAGCTACCAGTCCTGCTGCTATAGCCTGAGGGAACGCCACTCTTTGGACAGTGGCAACTGAGACACTGAAGGCCGCACACAACAATGCATTCGTATTCAACACTCATTTCACTCCAGTTCTTAGCACGGTGACAGTCAGTCACTTGCCTTATTAAAGATGACTCTTGTGACTAAATTTTCTATATTTAAATTGCAAAAGGCAATGGCAAAATATGTGCACTTTTCTGTGTGTATATTACATATTCCAATACAAAATTTAAAAAATTAAAAGGCGGTATTGATCAGTTAGATTCAGAGCCTGGAAACAGCCCTAGCAAACTGCTTCCTTTCCCTTCCTCAACCTTCACAGTAATCAGGGCAACCCATGCAAACCTTCGTTTCAGGGGTCAACCAGCATTCCTTGCTCTTGAATGGAGGAGAGTCAAACTATCTTTTCAAATGACAGATTTTATATGTTTCCTGATTACTATGCTTTCCCACATTCCCTCAAACAGGAAGTAGGGAAGCCTAATCTGTGTTGAAGCATCAGCAGGTGGAGCTGAAGAGCTAACTGAACCACTGAGTTAGGGTGCATCTCAGGAAAGTACTGAGAGAACTGGGCAGATGGTATTTGAATGAGACAAAAAGACCGACTTACAAAAAATTCAGTGTATTCCTATAGGATCCTGTGGACATTATCAAGAAAAAACTAAATGTGGAATGCCTTATTGATTTATTTCATTCAATCATTCATTCATTCATTGAACGTTTATTAGATACCCTCATGTGCCTGGCACTGTGGTGCACAAGAAAGTACAGTAGGAAGTTACATAAAACATGGTTTTTCCCTCATGACACTTAGATTCCAAGGAGATGGCTCAGCTTAGTGGTTAAGTAGTTCATGCTCTTGACATTAGATAGACCTTTATCTCTCCATCCTAGTTCTGCCACTTAGGAAATATGTAACTTCAGATCTTAGGCAATTGATTCAGTCTCACATCTAGAAAGCAAAGATAACAATATATAGCCATGTAGTTCTCCACTCTCCTAAAATCACCTGAGATTTTTTACAAATATCCATAACTGAGCAACCCCTGTAGATTTGTATTCAATTCGTCTAGTAAGTACAAATCAGTAACTTTTAAAGCTACCAGGTACTTCTATTGAAGCAGAGCTCAGTAAAGAATTAGACATAGTAGGAAAATAGCCATCTGAAAAATGAATATTAAATTAGAAGGAACACAAAAGCATTGAACACAACAAATACTGACTTAAGAGAAATGAAAAAGCATGACGATTTTTTAAATTTTAAAAGAAAAGAAGAGGTGGAAAAAGATTTTCAGTCAAGATGTAATACTAAAGATACCCAAAGAATACCCAACAAGGAAACAGTGGAAGTCCCTGAAAGAAGAAAGCCCAAGAAAAGGAACAGAAAAAATACCAAAACCTGTAATTCAAGAAAAAAATTCTGGGAGGCACCTGTGGCTCAAAGGAGTAAGGCGCCGGCCCCATATGCCAGAGGTTACGGGTTCAAACCCAACCCTGGCCAAAAACTGGAAGAAAAAAAAAAATTCCTAGGTTGGGGGTAAGAAATTTGAACTAATACTGAAAGGGCACAGTACTACATACCTAAGAATATTAACCCAGAATGACCAATACTATGATATAGTCTAATAAAATTACTAACCTTTAAGGGAAGAAAATCCTTTGGGTAGATAGAAAAAAAGAGCATGTGATTTGTGAAAGGAAGAAAATTATCAACTTGTCAACACAATGCTTTATAAAAGAAGAGTATTTAACATATTTAAGGAAAAAAACATAAGCCTATGATTTTGTATCCAGCAAAGCTGACTCTCTAAATATAAAGATCAATGATAAATTATTAATCACATCAAAGAACTCAAGAAATACTGTTCCCATGAGTCCTTCCAAGGAATCTACAAGAAAAAAATGTTCAGGCATCAAAGTATCTAGAGAAACAAAAGCCTAAGGAAGGACGAGTAGCAAGCATTATACATGTGATAACTTGAAGAACCAAGACTAAATGAGGGTTAAAGGGAGAAACAGTGCATTTAATATATTTTTTGTGATATCCAACACAGATAAGCAAAACTTGTCCTCACAAAATTGGCATATGGCCCATGGGCTGTAGATTGGACCCTCCTGGTCTATATGCTCAGGCAATGCAGAGAGACTATAGTTCTTAAACAAGATAGTAGAATAGAAACACATATGCAAAAATAATAACTATATTGGTATCAATAGTATCATTATTGTTAGGGACTGGTATGTAGGTAATATGAGACTGGTAAAATATTAGATATTCTAATTCTATCATCTCCTATGTTCTTGATAACCAGAACACCTGATATAAAAAGGGGGATTTATAGTACAGTCAGTACAGAAAACATTCAAATTAAAATAAAAGGCTGTAATATGGATTTGAATGAGAAGTATCAGTAAGAATTCGAGGTATTTTATGAAGAGACAGGAGTATGTGTATGTGTGGAGGGGAGAGACTGATTTAGAAACAATGACCAATTTAGTTGCAATGAGCATCACTAGCAATCCAAATTCTTAGATTATGCTGTTAAATACGTCCAACTTAAAAAATCAAAAGCCATGTTGGAGAATTGGGTGATATCATGTATAATATAAATCTGGAGTATCTTTTTATACTATGCAGTGGGGAAGCTATCAAGATGATTAAGATCATGTTGAAGATGCTCAGAGATCACCTTAATGAGGCTGCCACTGGCTAAAGATAAAACAATGTGAGCTTTAAAAAGGATAATGATTGCAATAGATTAGAACCCGTCAAACATTTAAATACATCAAATTCATAATTATTTTATTTTATTTTTTGAGACAGTGCCTCACCAGCAGGCCCGGGCTGGACTCAAACCCACCAGCTCTGGTATATGTGGCTGGTGCCCAAGCCGCTTGAGCTTCAGGTGCCAAGCCCATAATAATTTCAATCTAACTTATTTTTAGGGAAAAATGGGAAGTGATGAATTGTCACAAACTGGTAATTAAGGGAAAGATTCAACACATGTCTAGTCTTTCCTATATAAACTGGGTACCTGAGAATAGATGATAGAAATCATCTCTTTATAAAATACTGCTACTAATATCTCAAGAATAAATTATAGAATTAGAATTCTACCCTTTTACAACCCCCAAATAATTAATGAATTTAGGTAATGGGCATGAATGGCTGCTCACAAAAAGATAAACAGACACTGTGTGCCTCTAGTAGTAGTAAACACACTGCTACCTATAGTCTTGCCAGAGTGGTGGGACCAAATCTGACCAAGTCTCTGCATCCAGCTGCCAATCCACAAAAGGAAAACAGAGGAACATCTTGACCTCTACCAGGATGACCTGTGGGGAAACTCCATACATCAAGTGCCCTGAGCTCTTATGCTGGATATGAAGGTCAAGAACTTGCCTTTGTATGCTTATGTTGGTAGCACTGTACAAACAACTCAGTAAGGTTTCATAACCTTGGTATATCAACGTCTCACAGCTGTGTTCCTGCGGCTTGTGATGTTGTCTTGCTGGGTGATGTTCATTATAGTTGCATGTTTTGTGTGCCGTAACAGTTTGAATTAGAGCAACAAATAAATGTTAAATTTCTTGTTAAACTTGGCTAGAGTGAAAGGGAAATCAGGGACAAATTAGTCTAAGTCATGGGAAGAATACCATGAAAAAAATGTATTAAATGTTTTTCTGAGGCGAGACAGTATCAGTAACAAAGAAAAGTCAGAGTGGCAAACGACAAGAACTGATGAAAACAGTGCAAAAATTTGTCAAATTGTGCAACAAAATTTTTGGCTGTGAGAAGCATAGCAGACCAAGCAAACATCAATAAAGAAACAGGAAAATATTGGCCAACAACTCATGGCTCTTACATCACTACACTGACAGTGAAGGAGTTTTTAGCCGGTGAATAAATAACTGTATTGGAATACCCTCCTTACTCACCTGATGACTTTTTTCTTTACCCGAAGATAAAGGAAATATTGAAAGAAAGACATTTGAAGACATTCAGGACATCAGCAGTAATACAATGACAGCACTGATGACCATTCCAGAAAAAAAGTTCCAAAATTGCTTTGAAGGGTGAACTAGGTGCTGGCTTTGGTGTGCAGCTTCCCAATGGGAGTACTTTGAAGGTGACCATAGTGATATTCAGCAATGAGGTATGTAACATTTTCCAGGATGAGCTCACAAACTTAATTGTCAGACTTTGTAAATTATAAGGAAAAGATAAGGAGGAGGATAGACCTATACAGCAAAAGAAATTTAAAAAGTATTTTTAACAAGTTATAACAGTCTAAAAATACACACATTTAGAGTTTGAGTTTTCGCTATTGTTGGTGTTTTATTTATGAAGTTTTGTTTTATGAAGTGACTAAAGTACTGCGTGTTGGAGAGAAGAGGCTTTTGAGACACTTTCACTGAGCACAAAACTAGGTGGCCCCTTCCCTGTCTGAACCACAGCTGGCACAGAGGCCACAGGCCAGTGATCCAGGATGCTGCTTCCTGTGGGTATCAGCAGCTGGAACTCGGCTTGTTGAGAATCCGCTCTGTTACTGGGCTATGCTCTGGTGACTCATCATCCCATCCTTACAACCACACTACCCATCTGGATATCTAGTTCCTAGAAATGACAGTTACAGAAAGGTTTATAATAGGTAGCAATTCCCAGCAAAATGAAGGATGTCTGAGAACTTTTACCAAACTAGGATCACAAATATCAGGAAGCAACTTAGTCATTTCCACCAGAGAAAGTCAGCTTATAAATCTACAATTTGCAAGCACATTGATTTGTTATGCTTTTTCTGCACAGAAAACAAACTATGAAAGTTGTAAAACTATGGAATTTTTTATAACCAAAAAAGCTTCTATTTCAATCAAGAGTGAGGAGGAGAGAGGGGAAAGAGAAAAAGGGGGGAGAGAGAGAGTAAGAAAAAGAGAGAGACAGAGAAAGGAAGAAAGAGACCACACGGCAATGGCTAATCTAAGTAAATTACACACATTAATTTACATACCGCTCACCACAACCCAAATAGAGATGATCCCTGTCTCACAGATAGTGAAACAGTAGAACAGAGGTTAAATAACTTGCTCAAGGTCACACCGCTAGAAAGAGGCAGTGCTAGGACTCAACCTGCTCTGTCCTACAGCCCGTGCTATTAGCCACAGGTTACTACACTGCCACACGTTCTTAACATCTTGGCAAGCCTCTTAAATGCTAGAGAAGATAGTAGGCTATATTTGAACACTATCTGGCTTATTAAATGTGCATTTTAGATAGCTCCCTCTGACAAAAAGCACAACTAATCAATAATCAAATAGTATCCACTTTATCCCCTTAATAGTTCTTCACAGTGTTGGCTTCTCTCCATCCTCATTGCCACTGCCTTGGTTCAAGCCATAATTTCTTGGCTAGATTACTACAGTCATCTCCTAACTGGCCTTCCTGCCTTTAGCCCTAAACAAAGATGAAGACTAGAATTGTACAAGTGTGCCAAGCTAGCCACCTTTTTATAGAATGTACATACACCAACTCAAACAACTTTTAGAAACAAGAGCTAGAGACAGCAACAACTTCCAAAAGCAAGAGCTAGAACAGGCGTCCTCAAACTTTTTAAACAAGGGGCCAGTTCACTGTCCTTCAGACCGTTGGAGGGCCAGACTATAGTTAAAAAACAAACAACAAAAAAAAACAAACTATGAACAAATTCCTATGCACACTGCACATATCTTATTTTGAAGTAAAAAAACAAAACGGGAACAAATACAATCACACCGCCCACAGGCCGCAGTTTGAGGACCCCTGAACTAGAGAGATGGAAGAGTTAACATATCTACAGAAGGTTAAAAGCAGAGCCAATGTGGAGATGTTAAATAAAACTATGCATTTTCATAAAGTGCACGCTGCCTAGCCCTGCACTCAGAGACCGTGGGCCATAGGAACAGCTGCAGGCAATGGTTGTTTGCTCCCACCCTTTCTCCTCCAGCCTCCTCGGGGCTTTGGTCTCTGGATCAGAGAAGCTTGACTTGCTCCAATCTCCCTGACTCCTGAGCTGGGCTTGCTGAGATATGCCCTGGGCAGAGCACTGGGCAGGAAGGAGACTCCTCACATGACCCAGCTTAATCCTGTATTCCTCCCTTCCTGAAGCTGCACACTGCACTGGAAGCACAGGAGAAATGCAGACAAAAGAGGGACCAAAATGGGCAAGACGGGCCCTACTGCTTGGCATCCTCTGGAGCACCACACACCTGCCTCTCCCAGGAGCCTCCTTGCCCCAGCAACTCCCAAGGGCCACAGGTAGGTACACACAGGGATCAGTTTCCTCTGCTGCTGCTGCTGCTACTGCCACATATAGAGAAGAAAGGGGCAAAGATGGGGAAATTCTCACATAACTTTCACTTATACTTCCTGCTTGAAATTTGCTCCGAATTTTAGAATTTAGAAATGTATCAAACACTTTCAGTGCCTCAAATAAGTTATTAGAGATAGCTCTGAAATAATCCATGGAGATCATGAAGCAAGTCTCGGGTTTTTATTGCTGGAGACGCCATCATGGAAAAAAAATCTTTTCATCCTTAGAAATTCTGCAATAGCAATTGATTTTTTGCAGACCTTTGGACAACTCAGGCTCAGAAATGTGAAAATAAAATTGTACAAAAATTAGAAATCTTTACTCATCAGAGATACAGCTTTAACTTCAGGGAGGGGGGGGTGGGGTTAAGAATTCCCTTTTAGAAATAAAGCAGAGAAAGAGAGATTTCATGATTTCCCCTTTTTAATTCTTACACCATCATCACCATATTTCATTAAAGCATCTCTTTTCAGTCCTGAAAACTAATTTCTGAGGGCTCTACAACTGTATCATATTTGGAAGTACAGTATACATTTTCACTGGGTTCTTAAAATTCTACCCAGATATGCCACACTTGCAGTTTTTTTTTTTTTTTTTTTTTTTTTTTTTTTTTTTTTTTTTTTGTAGGGGTGGTTGTGGGGGTGGTATGTGTTGTGGGGGTTTGTTCAAGGGTTGATCGACTCGGGCTT
>CAUYPK010031649.1:0-15157 GCA_963574355.1 Loris lydekkerianus | reverse complement strand
ACTTTTACATCACACTGGTTAACATAGCCTTCCTGGCAATTTCTCAGTCATTGTGTTAAGACATTTACATTCCACATTTACTAAGTTTCACATATACCCTTGTAAGATGCACCGCAAGTGTATTCTCACCAATCCCCCTCCCTCTACCCACCTCCCCCCCTTAGTTGTTTTTTGAGTGCTATATTTAATTCCACAGGAATATTTTCATAAAAACAGTAATTTCCATTATGTTAGCTACTAGAATTACAATGACAAAGTTCATGTGCTGTTTGAAATATGAGATGTTACATGTGAACTATGTTATCCATGGAAGTGATATGGTTGTACCCATGTTGCAATAAATATAAATCTTTCCATTTCTGTTATTTATTTCATAATCATAGAATTTCTTCTCCAGTGTGTAGGATGTTTTAATACTGGCTGTGTCAATTGGTCACACAAAGGCATTTGGTGATAATTTGAAATGCCAAAAAGCATTGTAATAAAAATAAAGTCAAATTAAATATCCAGCCAATGCTTGAGTTACTCAGATGCATGAAGTTGGGCATCCCTTTTTGTTTACCTTTACCCTTTTTCCCATTAAGGACTAGAACAGGATTGGGTGAACTAGTAAGTATAGCCTTTGTTTTTGTATCTTGAGAGTAAAGATTTTTGTTTTACTCTGTATGTTTGTTTTTGTTTTGTTTTGAGGGAGGTTGTTTGTATGATTTTTGACACTGAGTCTCTGTCACCCTGACATCATAGCTCACAATACCCTCAAACTCCTGGGCTCAAGTAATCCTGCCTCAGTCTCCCTATTTGCTGAGACTACAGGTGGGTGCCATGATGCCCACCTAATTTGTAGAGACAGGGTCTCGCTCTTGCTCATGCTGGTCTCACTGATCTCTGAGGTCAGGCCATCCTCCTCAGTTGGGCTCCCAGAATGCTAAGATGACAAGCCTGAGCCACCATGCCTGGCCTGGTTTTTTTTTGTTGTTGTTTATTTGTTTTTTTACTTTTTTAAAGGATTGTTAAAAGGCCTGGAATATTTCCTATGTGGCCCTATACAGAGGGTTGTGGATTCCAGACAGGAGCAATTAAAGGAAATATTTTGAATTTAAGACTTCTGAAAATAAATAGTGCTCAAATGGCATCTGGGAGGCAAGAGACCAAAGGTACAGTTAGTACATAGGAAAGAGGAACGGCAGCTTAGCCAGGAGTCAAAATACAAGTGTTCAGAACTGATTAATTAATAGGCAAATAATTTATAACCATGCAATTATTAAAATAAATTTATATTAAAATGTGAAAATGTTTTGGATATATTTACTAGTTTAGGGCTTTATGCTCCTATCTTAGTAACATTTAGGAAGAAAATGTAACTAAGGATAAATTGCAGCAACTAGAAAATATAGTACATCTCTAGTAGGAGTTTCATGTAATCTCACTCCTGCCTATGAGTGTTAGGTTGTCAGTTTTGCAATAACATTCTCTAAAGTATCACATTTGCCATATCTTTTTTTGTTGTTGAGACAGAATCTCACTTTGTCACCGTCAGTAGAGTGTAGTGAGATCACAGCTCACAGCAACCTCAAACTCTCGTGCTTAAGTGATTCTCTTGCCTCAGCCTCCCAAATAGCTCGTACTACAGGCCCCCCACCACAATGCCCAGCTATGTTTTAGTTGTAGTTGTCATTGTTGTTTGCCAGGCCTGGGCTGGATTTTAACCCGCCAGCTCCGGTCTATATGGCCTGTGCCCTAGCCACTGAGCTAAAGGCACCAAGCCGCCATATACTTTTTTTTTAGGACAGTGTCTCACTTTGTCGCCCTCAGTGGAGTGCTGTATTGTCACAGCTCACAGCAACCTCCAGCTCTTGGACTTAGGCAATTCTCTTGCCTCAGCCTTTGGAGTAGCTGGGACTACAGGCACCCACCACAACTCCTGGCTATTTTTATTGTTGTTGCAGTTTGGCCAGGGCCAGGTTCAAACCTGCCACCCTTGTATGTGGGGCCGGCACCCTACTCACTGAGCCACAGGCGCTGCCCGCCATATCCTTTATTTATTTATTTATTTATTTATTTATTTATTTGAGACAGAGCCTCAAGCTGTCGCCCTGGGTAGAGTGTCGTGGCATCACAGCAACCTCCAACTCCTGGGCTCAAGCCATTCTCCTGCCTCCGCCTTCCAAGTAGCTGGGACTACAGACACCCGCCACAACGCAGCCGTCGTTGGTAGGCAGGCCCCGGCTGGAATCTAACCCACCAGGTCAGGTGTATGTGGCTGGCCAAAACTGTATTAATTACTGTGAATACTTTTTAACTTGGCAGACTACTAATAAAGTTAATTGAGCATAATAAACATAGTAAAGATTTTCTTTATAATGATAGACTCTTCATTGAGGTATAAACATTTTATAAAGCAATGGCCAAAACTATATTAGATTTAAATATTGGTCATAAATGTTTGTCCTCCTTGACCTGCCTGGTTCTTTTTTGTTTTAGACAAGAGTCTCACTATGTCATTCTCAGTAGAGTGCTTTGGCGTCACAGGTCACAGCACCCTCAAACTCTTGGGCTTAGTGATTCTCTTGCCTCAGCCTCCCAGGTAGCTGGAACTATAGGCACCCACCACAACGCCCAGCTATTTTTTTGTTGCCGTTGTCATTGTTTAGCTGGCCCAGGCTGGGTTCAAACCCTGATCAGCCTCAGTGTATGTGGCCAGCACCGTAACCACTGTGCTACAGGCACCGAGCAGACTTGCCTGTTTGCTCCTAAGTAAGGGCTATGTTTTTAATCACAATCTCCCAACACAGAATTTACCTCATTTGGCCCTAATGTGAGTCATGTTTATTTTACTGACGATTTCACAGGAAAGACTGAGGAAGTTACTTAGATTGCAGAAAACACTCCAGCCCTGGCCAAAAAAAAGGAGTGTTTTCTGCAATTTTGAACCCACCACCTCCTGTATATGGGGCCAGCACCCTACTCCTTGAGCCACAGATGCCACCCGAGAACACCCCATTTTATAAACCAGATCTCATATAGTTATATTCTAAGCTTTGGGTGTGTGGTTACACACACACACGAGACCTACCTCGTTGACAACTTAACTATGTTCAACTATATTTATTGTTTATTCCCAACTTTTAATTTCTCACTCTCAATGCCCAGTCTCAGTCTTATTTCCTAGGCAGAGCAATTTAGCAGTTGAGGGCAGTATACAAATGTGGGAAGTATATTCTTAAACTTACTTTGGAAGTAGCAAATATGATCAGATCCTATTTGACCATGTTGCACTGGTTTCCAGGGACCCTATGGGTATAGGACTGTGATTAACAAAAACTCTGTAGCTGCCTGTTACAGAGGGACACAGCCATAAATAAAACATTTGTCTTAACATCTTTGAGGTGTGTCTCACTGGATTTAGCCGTCTAATTTTACTAGTTATTTGGCAAGGTGTGACTGCAGTACAGGGTCTTAACTTGTATCTTGATTTGGGTTCTGCCTGGGCCTGAAAAGACTTGACTTGCCTACCTCTAGCACTTTACTTCAATATAGGCCCTTAGTCAGCATTAACCAATGTAATAAGAGCTGTAAATTTTAATCATAAGTAGGTGGGGGAGCACTTAAACTGGGTTAATAAATTTGGACTGCATTATTTCAGAGTCTGAATGCCTTGAATAATGTATTTGTGAAACAGATTTGTTTGTAGAAAGACTACAGTTGCCATCCAGCACCTTTTAGTTGGCTGTGTTCCATTTTTATAATACCAAAGAACTTTGAGAATTCCAAAACAAATTTGTACTTTTCTTGCACAAATTGTTCACTTTGGCTATCATGCCTCCATAGATAGTCTGCTGATTGCAAGGTAACCTGCCGAAGAAATGATTACAAGCAAGCTTAATGTGGTCATCTCTAAACCAGAGGTTCTTACAATGTGGATCCTGGGTTAATTTCCATCAGTATTACCTGTGCTGCCTGAAAAAAAAGGTGCAAATTTTTGTTTTTGTTTTTTGAGACAGTTGTCTCACTTTGTTGCCCTAGGATAAGAGTGCCAAGGTGTCATAGCTGACAGCAACCTCAAACTCATGGGCTCAAGAGATCTTCTTGCCTTAGACTTCTCACTAGCTAGGACTATAGGCATGTACCTGTCTTTTTTTTTCCTTCTTCTTCTTTATATTTTTAGTGGAAACAGGATCTCGAACTCCTGGGCTCAAACAATCTGTCCACCTTGGCCTCTCAGAGTTCTAGGATTACAGATGTGAGCCACTACAATCAACGTAAGGTGCAAATTCTTGGCAAACCTACCAAATTAAAATCAAATCAATCTTATATTTTGAAAACAAACTGTATGCTGGGCACAATGGCTCGTGCCTGTAATCTTAGCACTCTAGAAGGATGAGGCAGGAGGATCCTTTGAGCTCAGGAGGTAAGAGACCAGTCTGAGCAAGAGCAAGACCCCATCTCTACTAATAATAGAAAAACTAGCCGGGCATTGTGGTGGGTACCTGTAGTGTAGTCTCAGCTACTTGGGAGGCTGGAGGCAAGAGGATCTCTTGAGCCCAAGAGTTTGAGGTTGCTGTGAACTATGATGCCTCAGCATTCTAGCCTGGGCCAACAGAGTGAGATTCTGTCTAAAAGGAAGAAAATAGTAATTAAAACAAATGTTCCTCTTTTGAGATGTTGAAACTACAGTGACGATGTCTCCACCATGAAAAGAATAGATACCATAATAGATTGCTGGTTTACAGGATGTTTAATGAAGCAGAGCAGTATTTTAACATGTTGTTTAGGGATGAAGATACAATAGGGCATAACATGAACAGTGATAAAGAGGGGAGCATTATTTGAGCTGTTGTTGATTTTTTTTTTTTTTTTTTTTTTTTTTGCAGTTTTTAGCCAGGGCTGGGTTTGAACCCGCCACTTCTGACCTATGGGGCCAGCGCCTTACTCCTTTGAGCCACAGGCGCCTCCCTGTTGTTGAATTTTAGAGAGCCATGAATTCTGCTAGGAAAGGAGAACAGTGCTATTTTGAGCTGAACACAGAATTGTATCACAGCTGAGATTAGATAATCCCTCTCCTTTTCATTCCTGTTAAACTGGAATACTATGTGATTGAAAGATGACTTCATATTAAAAAGTTTTAATTGTTGGAAATCAGAGACTTAAGAAATATCGCTTCCAAATACTAATTGAGGGGCAGGTTCACCTGGCCAAATGAGTTAAAAATAACAAAAGCATTAACAGTCACCACAATTTCTAAGTAGTTACCTAAGTGGCTTCAAATATAAATGTACTGCTACTCAAATGTTGATTAGCTAACAAGTTAACATTAGTATCCTGGGAAACCAGCCAATAACTAGAAAGCAGTAGTAATAGAGAAATGGAAATAGTCAAAAGGAATCCATGTTCAAATCATTTGCAATGAATAGCCAAACTTCTGCCAAAAGAATGTGGAAAGTTAAGGAAACCAGCATGCTTTCTTGTATAAGTCTTACTGACCAGGATAAGTTTCATTAGTTACAAGTTCCCAGAAAAGAGGCTTCCAGAGATAACCGTCCTCCCTCTCAAATATGCAGAATGTCTTTTTTTTCCTTTAAAAACAAAACAAAACAAAACAGGCTCAGCGTGGCTCAAGCTGCTCAAGCTGCTCAGGCGCCAGCCACATACACTTGAACTGGTGGGTTCGAATCCCGTGGGACAAACAACAATGACAGCTGCAATCAAAACAGCCAACTGTTGTGGCAGCCTGTAATCCCACCTACTTGGGAGGCAGAGGCAGGAGAATCTCTTTAGCCCAGGAGTTGGAGGTTGCTGTGAGCTGTGATGCCATGGCACTCTACCCAGGTCAACAGCTTGAGGCTCTCTCAAAAAAAAAAAAAAAAAAAAAAAGTCTTGCCCTGTCACCCAAGCTAGAGTTCAGTGGCTTGGCCTAGCTTACTGCAACCTTAAACTCCTGGGCTCAATTGATCCTCTTGCCTCAGCCTCCCAGAAAGCTGCTACAGTTGCCCCCCCCCCCCACTACTAAGTTTTCTACTTTTTTTTTTTTTTTTTTTTTTTTTTTTTTTGCAAAGACAGGGTCTTTCTCTTTCTGGTCTGGAACTCCTGACCTCTAGCAACCCTCCTGCTTTGACTTTACAGAGTGCTAGGATTACAGGCTTGAGCGTTCAGACTGCAGAGATTTTTAACTAGTTTTGTGCTGTGGACCTAGTAACAACCACATAAATCCCATGGATCCTTTTTTAGAATGTTTTAAGTATAAAGTAGTGTGCATACACAGTAATACTGACTCCTAGTTAAGAATCCCCTGCAAAGTATTAAAATTTGTGAGAGAAGTCTGAAAAGTAAATGTACAGGAATGTTCAGTAAATGTACTGAAATACCATTACCAAGGTTGGGAGTATGTTATGTAACGGTTTTCAGCCAGAGTGAACCTCTTAGCTCATTTGATGTTGGAGAAATTAGCCCACGTAAACGGTTGGGGGTAAAAACCCCAAAGTTGAGAATATTTTCTTTAGTAAGAAATACTTTTAAAAGGACTTAGGCTCTTTTGTGACCAGTCTGACCAGTCCAGCAGAAAGAGGCTCCTTATCTCAGTTGAGAACTTTTGTGGAAATAGCCCTTTTACTATGCTGTATAACTGGCAAATCATAACTAAACACCCAGAATTGCTATTCGAGGCCCGCCAACCACTTTACACATAAGGAGAAGACTCTAAATTGAAATTTCTCTCGCTCTCGGCAGGGAGGTATTTTGCCAGGCCGCCCAAACTTTCTCGCTCCCGCCTCTGGAGGAAGGCCTGGCGGGCAGCTGCACAGCAGCAGCAGACTGGACCTGGCCATTGGCCAGGGCGAGTCGGAGCTGGCGTTAGCGTCTGGGCAGGCTCGGTTCAGGGCGTCGCCCAAGCAGCTCTATGCGTCACGGAGACGCCGCCCTCCACGCAGAGAGCAACCCCGCCTGAGAGAGCAAGGCCCTGGATCCCGTGGTCGGCGCGGCAAAGCCGGTCACAGGAGAGTGAGGTGTGACCCATGGAGTCGCAGCTCTGGGCCGGAGTCGCTGGAAGCCTCTAGGGCTGTACCCACCGGCAGCTGGGGACAACCCGAAACCCGATCCCGCCTTCGCGGTCAGAGGAGAGGACAGCTGGCCCTCGTGCGGAGCCAGCTTTGGGAACTTGCCCTTCCCCCGCCTCCGGGAGCCCCAGAAATGCACTTCCGCTGCGCAGGCCTCTGCCAACCGCACTTCCGCTTTGTGCCGGCGCAGGCCCGGCGCGTTAGGTTTTTTGATACTCTAGTTGTCCTTATCTGTCCTCCTCTTTCTGCTCCTTGCCCTCTCCAAAAACGCAGTACAGTGCCATTCCCAACTTTGCTTGGCCTTTACGCTATCTGCTCATTCCGAGCCTGGTAAAGCCGCCATCTTCCGCAAACTCGGGTAGCGGTCAGTCTGTTGTACATTGTGCCCAGAGGAAATGAGCGGAGCAGGAGCAGAATGGCCATTATGGGAGGTTGACTTATGTTTGAGTTCTTACTCCATCAGCACCCTTTGTCAGCTGTGTCCAGATGGAAAAAATTACCAAACCTTTCCTGAGCCTCTTTTTCTCAGCTATTAAATTGGGTGAATGTACCAAATAAAAAAAGACCTAATCCTTGGAGCAGAACTGGGCATACAGCAGTATCTGACATAAAGAGCTGTGAGGATTTATTGAGTACCCCTTTGCTGGATGATGTGTTGTTAGGGAAAGTGGTTTTGATTCGCCACGCCCACAGGGAAATGCATGGAAATGGTCTCCCACCTGTAGTCAAAAAGCAGATGTGTGTTTTGACAGTTCTTCAGTATGTTTGTCAGCTACCAAGTAGCCTTTCATCTGCCAAGAAGTTTCTGCTTTTTTCAATTTGACTACCACTTTCTGTAGGGCTTTGTGCTGAATGAGTATTCTCTTAGGGATGGTGGGCTAGCAAAGGTATGATAGTGTCTTGTTTTCATTTCACAGGAAAAACTGAGCTAAAGAAGTAAACTATTTTTAAAAAAAAAACAAACAAACTATTCACTTCCCAAGTACATCTGAGGCTGCTGCCTGACAGCAGTCCCTAATGCTTCTCAGCTCTTGGGCTCTGCCCCATCCCCTAATCTTTTGTCATTGTTTCATGGACAGCTGGGATTGAGACCAAGTGCAGATTGGGGACGGAGGGGGGCTCTCTTAATTAAAGAGAGCACTGAGCCTGTGGCTCAGTGAGTAGGGCGCGGCCTCATACACCGAGGGTGGCGGGTTTGAATCAGGCCCAGGCCAAACTGCAACAACAACAGAATAGCCGCGCGTTGTGGCGGGTGCCTGTAGTCCCAGCTACTCAGAAGGCTGAGGCCAAGAGAATCACCTAAGCCCAAGAGCGGGAGGTTGCTGTGAGCTGTGGCCTCGGCACTCTACTGAGGGCAACAAAGTGAGACTCTTGTCTCTTAAAAAAAAAAAAGAGAAGGCGGCGCCTGTGGCTCAAAGGAGTAGGGCCCTGGCCCCATATGCCGGAGGTGGTAGGTTCAAACCCAGCCCTGGTCAAAAACTGCAAAAAAAAAAAAAAGAGAGAAATGCTAGCTTTTTTTCAAATGGTGTTAATGACTAGTAGCCATCTGTTTCTTGTAATAATTTGTAAGGCATTGATAAAGAACCAAACATAAAAGAGATTGTTACCTTTTACCAAAAAAAGACAAACTTCAGCCTTGTGATTCATTCATGATCTCCTGAGTCTTGAGATACTGAAGAATAATTAGAACTTTTTCTTTCTAGGCTCAGTTGTGTAAACTTGGCTTTTGCTTCTTGCAATCCCTGTAGGGCTTTAAATCTTTGTCCCTTCAGGCACCATTTTCAGTGATCAATAACTGAGAATGACTGATACCATCAGTAATCACAGTTCACACTGGAGTGAAATTATCTAATTTCCACACCAGTTGAAGAACTAGAGGTTCCTGATACTTTTAGGACATTTAACTCACCTTTTTGAGGTTAAAATGGAAAATTTTCTGTGAAGTTTTAAAACATAATCTATGGTGATAGAGATTAGAAGAGCACTTAGCTTTGAGGCAGTATTCCTTGGGACAGAACATAGGATAGTTCCACATTTCTTACAGCTTATAAAGATTTATCTGGTTTAGATTTAAGGTTAATGCGCTTTATATAAATTGTACCATAACAGAAATGTTAAACCAAAATGATATTTAATGACATGGAAATATGATAAGAAATATCCTGTGCAAGGTAATTCCACTTTTAAAAAGTTTCTATTTTTATATACATATGGGTTTTTGTCTGTGTAAGGATATGTATCACACTGTTAATAATTTCCTCTGACTTTTGGGATAATGGAGAATTTTATTCTCTTTATGTCTATTCACTGTTCTGCAGTGATAATGTACACTGATAATGTATTGCTTTTGTAATTATGGAAAACAATAAAAGTTATTTTGTAAATCGTCTTTGTTACTACTAAGAGATGGGTATTCTATTAGCTGACTCTTCAATTTTCATGGAGAAAACAGATAATGTCAGTTTGATTAAAAAATAGAAACATTTAGAAATCTGAAGTTACCTTTAGAGGTAAGTGATGCTTTTAGGACATTTAACTCACCTTTTTGAGATTGAAATGGAAAGTTTTATATGAAGTTTAAAAACATAATTAATCTATAGTGATAGAGATTAGAAAAGCACTTAGCTTTGAGTCTAAAATATATAATATTAGATATCTAAAATAGAATATCTCTGGAATTTGAGATTGAGAGTGGAGTTTTGTTCAATTTCTTTTAAGCTCTTGGAAATGAGGGTTTTTTACTCTTTTCTCTTTTTTAATTGTATACATGTCTTTGTTAAATAAATTTTTAAAGTTGAAATAAAATGTATCATTTTTACAAATTTATTTACCCTTTCCTTTCACCACTCAGCAGGTAGAACAAGGAGAAATATAAACACCAAACTTAAAAGGCACCCTGAATAGCAATCAGCATCAAGTAGAAACAAATTATAAATTGCTCAGTATAAAACATGAGGATTTTTTTTTAATTGAGTGGACATAAAGGTTCTCATCTATCATAAACTGCATCTTACTCTTAGGAAGGGCCTTTTTGGCTCGAATCCATTACCATACCACTGTGGGAACTATTAGCAAAACTGTTGTGTATTCGGCGCCCTCTAGTGCCTTAACTTTAAATGACAAAACCATGGTTTATCGTCTTGGTGCCTGTAGTACAGTGATTTTACTGTGTCAGCCAGATATACCGAGGCTGGCGGGTTGGAACCTGGCCCTGGCCGGCTGAACAACAACAATTGCAACAAAGAGAAATAGGCGGGCGTTGTGGTGGGCACCTGTAATCCCAGCTACTGGGGAAACTGAAGCAAGAGAATCGCTTAAGCCTAAGAGTTTGAGGTTGCTGTGAGCTGTGAAGTCCAAGCTCTGTACCGAGGGCAACATAGTGAAACATTGTCTCAAAAAAAAAAAAACAACCCACTATAGTTTATCATACTTTAAATTGTTTTTTAAAAATGTCAATCTTAGCCAACTTTCCTAGCCATGTGATAACATTATGCTGTGGCCTTGCACTAATTCTTAGTCTTTAGGAGTTTTTCTCCTTGTCTTAACTGTAAAATGAGGATAATAATAAGTACTAATACGGGGGTCCTTTGCAAACTAAATAAGCTAAAACACATAACATGGATGCCTGACCCATAGCAGGAGCTCAAGTAATACTAGCTATTTTTTAAATAAAAATATTCACTAAATACTAGACATGAAGGCAATCAGTCTTGACTTAGGTGTCAAATCTGCTAGTTGGAACGTGAAGAATTGTTAACAAGTTACAAAAAAATAAGGAGTGAATTCATACCAATTCTGAAGTCTTGAATTTTGTGCCCTTCCTATAATTGCACACTCTCAATATTTATCTTATTTCATGTTCAAGCTAAATAGATATATAGCAGATCTTAAAAAACATAGAAGATGAAGAATGATACATAAAATACTAGTATTAAAACATAATTATTTAGTATTAAATACAGATTTGAAAGTTGGATTCAACTTTCTGTTTTTAAAGCCAGAGTCACCAAATACCAAGTTTTGGATCAGTGTAGCTTCTGAATAGGTTGTGAACAGGATTTATGTTATTGGTGCACAACTGTAAAAACAGCATAATTATACTATGTGTTTCGTGTGCTTGCTCTGGAGCCCATGTGAACCATTGTTGGCAAATGAACAAAAGTAGTTCCAGAATCTTGTCCTCACCTGTTTTCAGCATTGCTTAGATTTTCCAGCTAAAAGTTACCTTTGACACGATCTTAGAGATAACCATCTCCATCTTTTCCTGCACTGACAGACATGGACTTTAGTGTTTAACACCACTATCTCTTGGGCTCCCCAAGAACCCAGTTGCTTAAGGAAAGCATTGAATCTTTCTGACCCCCAGGTCCCTGGAGTCAGTAGAGGTCCATGTGTATATTAAAGATTCTCCTGTTTATTTTCCCTTAGTACTTTAATATTGGAGATAGTGTTTTCTTCCTTCCGTTCCATTGCCTCAGTGCTAAACCAGATTTTCTTAAGAGCAGCTACCAGTTACCCATACATTGAGCTTCTCTGAATGCTTGGACACTACGCTAAGCATTTTACATATGTTTAACTTTCACAGCCACATCCAGTACAGGGTATTATCCCCATTTTCCAGACTTCTACCTGAGTCTGCCTCTAAAGCCTATGGTCTCAACACTGCATCAGACATTTAACAAAAGAGACATTTGAGTTATGCTGTCTTCAGAAACGTCTGCAAGGAGGGAGCATCTTGATGCTCCACTCCCTTCAGGCACTAAGCCATCAGTTCTGAGGCTTGCTCATCTTGAAGAAAGCTGACCTATCAAGCCCTGCCATAATGATAATTCTTTTTTTTTAAGACAATCTCACTATATCACCTCGGTAGAGTGCTGTGGCGTCACAGCTCACAGCAACCTCAAACTCTTGGGCTTAAGTGATTCTTTTGCCTCAGCCTCCCAAGTAGCTGAGAATATAGGCACCCGCCACAAGGCCCAGCTATTTTTTGTTGTAGTCATTGTTTAGCTGGCCTGGGCCAGGTTCGAACTCAACCAACGTGGGTGTATGTGGCTGGCACCATAACCACTGTGCTATGGACACTGAGCCATAATGATAATTCTTAAACTGTTAATGACTCACGTTTACTAAGCACCTTGCAGTTTTCAAAGGTTGGCCAATGAGGCATCTCATTTTCTCTTCCAGAAAACATTTTGCATTCATCAACTAAGTCTCCACGCTGGAGAAGAAAGCACTTTTCGGGCCCAAGATTGCAAGTGCTATATTTATGACCCCGCCCCCAGGGGATAAACTGCAAATCCCAAACCTTACAGTTGGGAACACAGATCTGGCTGTGCAAGCACATGAAAGTAAACCTTGACAAAGGGGAAGAGACTCACAGGCTGGCTATTCTGGTTACAGCGTATGGCAGAACCAAAGGCACTGTCTTGGCAGACAAAACACACACTCAGCAACCCTACAATCAGCCTGGGCCTTCCCTACACTTGCTCTTTGACCTACGGCAAGCATGTGGTCTCTTGCTTTTCCTCTCTTTAACTCTCCACACCCAACTTGATCTTGTACTTAAGTTTCTCCTGGTTTACTTACACCAAAGTCTTTTGTAGGATCTCAGTGAATGCCAAGGCTTATATAGGTGGAAAATTATAAATGAAAGCCACAGACACCTGACATGGGGGAGGAGGCCACCGAGAATGGTGGAAGGGCCACAACTTGAGAACATACCAGCCTCTTTCTTCCCAGTGGGAGTTTTGTTTTTTAAGTTCTGCTGGTCCAGGAAGATACTTCAACAGAAGCCTAAGGTTTATTAGGTGGCACCTGTGGCTCAAAGAGTAGGGCGCTGGTCCCATATAATGGAGGTGGTAGGTTCAAACCCAGCCCCAGGCAAAAAAAAAAAAAAAAAAAAAAAAGCTAAAGTTTCTAAAGATTTTGGGAAAAATAGTAGAGAGTAGTCCATATGTGTGTCCTGAGTTTCAGCAAAACTTGGGGTCCTAGTGACGTCCTGTTATTTAAACAAGTGTCAGTTTCTCCCTGAGGAAAATAGGTTTCACATTTAAAAAAACATCTTGAAGCAAGCATCCATGATTGATAGTTTCTCCATAACTGCTAAGTTTCATAAAATGACAGATGGAGTGAGATTTTAGAGCTCTGACCCAATATCAATTAGGAAAAGTTAAATTTTGTTAGCTCTCAATTCTCTGTGCTAGTGGAGGGGATCCAAAGCCAGAATTCCACTGGGACTTTAATTCACTGTTCATTTGCATCTGGTATTATAAGGCATTTTAGTAATGAACTTTTTAATATGGGTGTGCCTGCAGTTCTGGAAATTTACAACTGTTTACAACAAATAACAAAGCTACTCCACGAAGATGCTGACAGGGCTGGAATGCTGTCAAATGACTCTTCCAGCCTCTGGACGAACACTGTTTATGGAGGCCTGGAAACAAAATGGGCTTTGGCTTTGGACAGAGGAAGGTTTAAGTCCTGATGTTGGCATGTAACTTTTCAGATTTCCTCGTTTAGAAAATGAAATATCAAATACCTTGACCATGGTACCAAAGAATGACCTTAAAAGTTGGAATGGAATTCTTATACAAAACCATGAGATATACCCAGCATTCAGTCAGGAATTATTTTAATCTTTAAGGAAACTGAATTGATTTCAAACTTGCATGAATAGACTAGAGCTGCTAATTTCTTGGGTTGGAGCAGCTTCAAACCAATACCTTCTGTTGAAATTATGACATTCTAGAGTATAAAAGATCAGTGTGGCCCAGGAAGGTCAAAGAGTAGAATCACTGACTGAAATCTCTGGTGAGTATCCTCAACCCAAAGGGTAAGTATATTTTGTGTTCCTGAGAGCTATCCAAAAAGTTTGAAATTCCTATTAAGAAGTTGCTGCTTTGGGTGGCGCCTGTGGCTCAAAGGAGTAGGGCGCCTGCCCCATATGCCACAGGTGGGTTCAAACCCAGCCCCTGCCAAAAAAAAAAAAAGCTTTGCTGGCCAGGCGCTGTGGCTCACACATGTAATCCTAGCATTCTTGAGAGGTCAAAGCTGGCGGATCACTTGAGCTCAGGAGTTCAAGACCAGCCTGAGCAAGAATGAGACTCTCATCTCCACTAAAAATAGAACAACTAGTCAGGCATGGTCGCCCATACCTATAGTCCCAGCTACTCGGGAAGGATCACTTGAGCCTAGGAGTTTGGGGTTGCTGAGAGCTATGATGCCACAGCACTCTACCCAGGGCGATAGAGTGAGACTCTGTCTCAAAAAAAAAAAAAAAAAAAAAAAAAAAAAAGTTGCTGCTTGCTGGAGGGCTTGAGATCTTCCAATAGCCACATGAATGGGCAAGGAAGTAAATTCTCTCAAAGTGGAGCCTTCAGAGATGCAAAGGTGAATCAGGTCCAGCACACCGATTACAGCCTTGTGAGAGACCCTGAATTAGTGGCACTCAGATTCCTGACCCCAAGAAATTGAGATAATAAATGTTTGTTCTGTAAAGCTACTTACAAGAAAAAAAAAAAGTTAACTGCTCCATGGTTTATCCTTAGTCATCTTAACTTACCCTGTGAGTTAATACATGAACAACTGTAAATTTTCAATAATTTGTTTGAATTCATATTAAGTGTCAGATGTGGCCTTGAGTTCATACTACCCAAGAGGCCTCATGGCAAGAAGCTTCATTTGGGCAGCCCTCCTATCCAAAAATCCCTTGTACAACATGCACAAATTGTGACTGTGTCTATAAGGTGGGGTGGTTAGAATCAGGCAGAAAGAACTGGAAACAGAATACCCAAACATACATGATCTGAAGAACATAGCAGATGAATTTCTGCAGTTTTCTTACCATCCCTATTAAATCACATGCCCTGGATTAAGGACTCACTCTTAATCATTGAGGTAGAATAAGGTCCTTGTGCCCATAAACAAAAGAAAGCTTGACTAGTGCAATTGTACATTTTTTTTTAAATTTTTATTAAATCATAGCTGTGTACATTAATATGATTGTGGGGCACCATACACTAGGTTCATAGACTGTTTGACACATTTTCATCACACTAGTTAACATAGCCTTCCTGGCATTTTCTTAGTTATTTTGCTAAGACATTTAC
>CAUYPK010031648.1:0-16887 GCA_963574355.1 Loris lydekkerianus | reverse complement strand
CCAGCTATTTTTTTGTTGTAGTTGTCATTGTTGTGTGGCAGGCCCAGGCTGGGTTCAAACCCATCAGCTCTGGTGTATGTGGCGCTCCAGCCACTGAGCTACAGGCACCAAGCTCCCTCTGGTGTTTTTTATTTTATTTTTTATTTTTATTTTTGTAGAGACAGAGTCTCACTTTATGGCCCTTGGTAGAGTGCCATGACATCACATAGCTCACAGCAACCTCCAGCTCCTGGGTTTAAGCGATTCTCTTGCCTCAGCCTCCCTAGTAGCTGTGACTACAGACGCCTGCCACAACACCCAGCTATTTTTTTGTTGCAGTTTGGCTGGGGCTGGGTTTTAACCTGCCACCCTCGTTATACGGGGCTGGCACCTTACTCACTGAGCCACAGGCACTGCCCTACTTTTAAGAATTTTAAACAGAAAAAGCTGAATAGTATCTTAAGAATTGGGGGCCCAAAACAAAGTTGTCTATTTAAAGGACTCTTTACAGAATTCTCCTTGGGAATGAGGAATATATTCTTAAATATACATGAGGCCAACTATATTCTAAGTGAATTCACAGAAAGAGTTAAATGGGAAAGGCGAAGAGTTCTCTTTAACTCAGGCAATGAAAATTTGACCAGGAAAACCATTTTCTGGGTATTAGGTTTGGAGGTCTCCGTTATAAAGGTAAATGAATTTAGAAATCTCTAAATTCTCTAGTCTCCCTTCCCATACTATCTTAATCCATTTGTGCTGCTGTAACAAAACACGAGACTGGGTAATCCATAAAGAGCAAAAATTTATTTTCTCATGGTTCTAGAGGAAGGGAAGTCCAAGATCAAGATACCAACAACTGATATATAGTGAAGACCCATTCTCTGCTTCCATGATGGCATCTCTTGTAGTATTCTCCAGAGGGCAGAAATACTGTGTCCTCACATGGTAGAGAGGATGGGAAGGGCAAGAGCATGCTCCTTCAACCTCGAGCCCTTTCATAACAGTGCTAATCCCATTCATGAACTGATCCCTCATGTCTTAATCTCCTCTCAAAGGGCATACCTCTCAATATTGTTACAATGGAGATTAGATTTGAGGGGAAACCATCATTCAAATCATAGCCCACACCTTAATGAGCTCTGAATATCAGACCACCCCACCACAATAACAAATACTGCCATTCTGCATTACCCACGTACATAAACACAAGGCTCAGTTGAATAGATTTGAAGATCTCGGCATATGAAAGCTTCTGAGAATCTTTTAAGAAGAAGGTTTTAAAAAGCAGAAAAATAAAGAGTTTGTGTCTGTCCTTAACTTGCCTTCTATTACTAAAATGCCCCTTTCCTGGCTAATTCCCCTTCATCTCTCAGGTCTCAGCTAAGAAGTCATGCTTTCAAGTAACCTTCCATGATTTATAAGTCAAGCCCTCCCTCAGAACAGTCAGAGTCCCCACCCTCTCTGCAGTACCCCATTCATTTGGCTTACCTATCTACATTGTAATTGCAGGTTTTATTACCAATATCCCCCACAGACACCAAGCTAGGTAAGGCAGAGACACATTCTCATCATGTCTTTAACACCTAACACTGTGCTTGGCACATAGTACTCAAGAGATGTTTGTGAAATAAAATGAGATAGAGCAACACATAAAGAAAAAGAATGGGATGATACATAACTTCCCCTCTTAGCAACTTTACTACCTAGAACTGAACCCCTAACCTGTGAAGATTGACTTGGCCAAAGAAGTAGTTGCATCAGAACCAGCTAACAATTAGGAAATCCAATATTAGACTTGAAGTAACAAGAAGATCAAACATGCAATATGGAAAACTAACAACCTCAAGAACAATATTGCTCCTGCAAGATATGGCTGGCTTTGAGCATGACTAAAATAATATGCAATAACATAGTAGTTTCCATGGCTTATTGAGAATAACTGAGAATTTATTTCCTTTACCTTAAAAATATTTCTCACAGGTCCTCTGACTGTCTACAGACTTCCCCGTTACACACCACTTATAACCCTGATGCATTTGCACCTTCCTCAAAGTATAACAACCAATGATGGAACCTGGATGAAGAATCATTCATTCATTCTACAATTGTTTATTGAGTTCTTGTGGTATTAGAGGACCTATGCTAGTGTGAGATAATTTACCCATCTGCAGCATAGACTCTCAATTTGGAGAGAAATGGGTATGAATGCTAGTTCTAGCACTAATTAGTTCAGTATCCCTAAGGCACTTTTGAACCCCTCTGCACCTGTTTCCCCATCTATAAAATAGGACAAATAACTCGGTCCTCATGGACAAGGTCACAGTGTTATTACTGGGCATGTGGCACAGGCCTGTCATAGAGGTATGGGAAGGAACTGGTGAAATGCCAAGTGCCTGCCTCAGGTTAGCAATCTCAGGTGCTAGCTAATGACAACACACCATGAGGAATCACGTACGAATCCTGTCTTCAAGGAGCTTACTTACAGTCAAGGTAAATTACACAGATTTAGATATAAAGTAAAGCACGTAACAAAATTGTCAGTGTGGATAAGGAACAACTGAGAAAAAAATGACTGTTTCCAAGTAGGAAGACTAACTGGCAACTTCTCATTTGTCTAATGCAGTTCATAGTAATAAAAACAAAGCAAGGGGCATCAGCATACCAGATTTTAGGCTGTACTACAAGGCTTT
The DNA here is from genome assembly GCA_963574355.1 of Loris lydekkerianus. Classification (NCBI taxonomy): domain Eukaryota; kingdom Metazoa; phylum Chordata; class Mammalia; order Primates; family Lorisidae; genus Loris; species Loris lydekkerianus. The sequence continues at coordinate 14,218 of CAUYPK010031648.1, read as the reverse complement.
AGTGGTCAAAACAGCATGGTACTGACACAAAAATAGAGACACAGATATTTGGAATCAAATAGAAAATGAGGAAATGAAACTAACACCTTACAGCCACCCAATCTTTGATAAACCAGATAAGAACATACACTGGGGGAATAATACCGATTCAACGAATGGTGCTGGGAAAACTGGATATCCATATGTAGAAGACTGAAACTGTACCCGCATCTTTTACCACTCACAAAAATTGATTCAAGATGGATAAAAGACCTAAATTTAAGTCATGAAATGATAAAAATCCTCAAAGAAAGCATGGGGAAAACACTTGGAGATATCGGCCTGGGAAAGACTTTATGGACACTTCTGTGGCAATTGCAACAACAATAAAAATAAACAAATGGGACTTAAACTGAAAAGCTTCTGTACAGTTAAGGAGACAACAACCAAAGCAAATAGACAACCTACACAATGAGAAAGGATATTTGCATATTTTGAATTAGACAAAAGCTTGAGGACTAGGATCTATAGAGAACTGAAATTAATCCACATGAAAAAAGCCAATAATTCCATATATCAATGGGGAAGAGACATGAATAGAAACTATTCTAAAGAAGACAGATGAATGGCTTGGCAGTGCCTGTGGCTCAAAGGAGTAGGGGACCAGCCCCATATGCTGCAGGTGGCAGGGTCAAACCCAGCCCTGGCCCAAAATCCCCCTCTCCCCCCAAAAAAGAAGAAGACAAACAAATGGCTAACAAACATATGAAAAAATGCTCATCATTCCATCATCCCTAGTTATTAGAGAAATGAAAATAAAAACCTCCCTGAGATATCATTTAACCCCAGTGAGAATGGCCCACATCACAAAATCTCAAAACTGCAGATGCTGCCATGGATGTAGAGAGAAAGAACCCTTTTACATTGCTGGTGAGACTACAAACTAATACAACCTTTTGGAAGGAAGTATGGAGAAACCTCAAAGCACTCAAGCTAGATGTCCCATTTGATCCTGCAATCTCATTACTAGGCATCTACCAGAAGGAAAGATGTCTTCTACCATAAAGACACTTGCACTAGACTGTTTATGCAGCTCAATTTATAATCACCAAAATGTGGAAACAGCCTAAATGCCCACCAACCCAGGAATGGATTAACAAGCTGTGGTATATGTAATACTATTGGAATACTATTCAGCCATTAAAAATGATAAAGACTTTACATCCTTTGTATTAACCTGAATGGAAGTGGAGCACATTATTCTTAGTACATCACAAGAATCCAGAACCATGAATCCCATGTATTCAATTTTGATATAAGGACAATTAATGACAATGAATATCCTGATGGGGGGTGGGGAAGGGGAGAGTAGAGAGAGAGAGAAGGAGGGATGGAGGTGGGAGAAAACAAGACCAGAGAGAGGGAAGGAGGGGGGTGGGGTCTCAGTGTGTGACACACCTTTTGGGGGTAAGGCACAATTTTAAGAGGACTTTACCTAACAAATGCAATTGGTATAACCTGGTTTTTTGTACCCTCAATGAATTTCCAACAATAAAGAAAAAAAGAAAAGTTTAAAAAGAAAATTTAATTTTCTTTTTTTGAAACAGAGTCTCACTTTGTGGCCCTTAGTAGAGTGCTAAGTCATCACAGCTCACAGAAACTTTAAACTCTTGGGCTTAAGTGATTCTCTTGCCTCAGCCTCTCAAGTAGCTGGGACTACAGATGCCCTCCACAACTCCGGCTATTTTTTTGTTGCAGTTGTCATTGTTGTTTAGCTGGCCTGGGCTGTGTTCTAACCCACCAGCCTGGGTGTATGTGGCTGGCGCTGTGCCACAGATGCCAAGCCAACATGTCTGTTAAAAGGAAGTAAGTACCAGTTTAGAGGCTACGGAAAATCAAAAGTTAGATCCCAGAGGCCAAAATTAATGTCTGTGAATCTCTGCATTCAGCACAAAGTTCTTCATTGTGCAGATGCATGAGAACAATGAGTTACATTCTGACATCTGTGAAACAGCTACAGGTGCAGCAGAAGTGGTCTGAACACAATTTGATGAAAACCCTAATGGACCTATCATGTGCTTGACTGTGTGTAAAACTTCTTTCCTATGAGGGATTAAACTCTAAACTGACCATAAGTCAGGATGGTCAGCTTGGAAATGCCTAATCCACCTTGGGAACATCCTCAACTCACCTGGAGGGAAGAGCTCTAATTAACGATAGCAGGGCCCACTGCATACTCAAAGGTGAAGAGTGGCTTTAAACTCCAGTCCATGGAATTATGCTTTTCAGGCCTTTTATATATAGGTTGAAGACTGATTTTGCCAGAAGATGGAAGGATATTGCTCTATTTTCATTCTCCTCAGCATAGAACTTCTTATGCATTACTGAAATATAAGTAACATTTCTAATTGCATGACAAAAGTATTCTACATAGCAACTGCTCTTAATAATATACTTACGGTTGCCCATTTCATTACTTGATAATTACCAGATCATTAAGCAAATAATATATCCATGTGGGATAAACTTACGGCAGTAATTTCAGAGAAAAGAACAGGAATGCTCTCGTACCAGTAGGCAATGTTCAGAATTAGCTATTAAACTAAATGAATATAAATGTATTTTTAAAAAATAAACGGCAATGCAATGGCATTTATAGCTAATTCTGGATCATGGAGTCCAAGGTCCAACCCCTCATTTTCTACATAAGGCCAATGAGGCACCAAAACTGAATTGCCGCCATAGGCTGATGAATCCAATGGGAGCACAGTCAGGAAAAAAAAGGGTCTCTCAGCTCTTACTTCAAAGCTTCTCCTTTTTAACCACAGGATCCTCTAAGTGCAATATAGATTGATTTTAAAATCTTCAAGAACTGAAATATGTAGAAAACACCCAGAGATAATTAGATTTTCTGATTAAGTTGGATTCTACCCAAAACTAATGTGTTTTTTTTTTTTTTTTAAGCAATGTAATTATTTTTTTATTTTCAAGTTGGCAATACTTTTAGTGTCTACTCAACAGCAGTCCTCCCTTATTCCTTGGGAGTCCATCTCAGAGTCTTGAGAAAAAAAATTACATTTTAATTGTTTAGGGTTCATTGAGGGTACAAAGAATTAGGTTACACTGATTACATTTGTTAGGTAAAAGTCCCTCTTATAATTGTGTCCCACCTCTAAGAAGTGGGCCATAAACCATGACCCCCCATCTCTCTTTCTCCACCCCTCTCCCATTCCCTCATTCCCCTGCCCTCCACCTTAAATTGATTGGAGTTTTTTTTCTTGTAAAGATATATATTATCATCTACTGGCTTCATATTAGAATTTAGTACATTGGATTATTGCTTCTCCCTTCTTGTGATACTTTAACAAGAAGAATACATTCCAACTTAATCCAGATTAATACAAAAGATGTAAAGTCTCCATCTTTTTTGTGGCTTAATAATATTCCATGGTGTACATATACCACAGCTTATTAATCCATTCCTGGGTTGGTGGGCATTTAGGTTGTTTCCATATTTTAGCAATTATAAATTGAGCTATGATAAACAATCTGGTGCAAATGTCCTTATGATAAAATGATTTTTTTTTTCTTCTGGATAGATGCCTACTAATGGGATTGCAGGATCAAATGAGAGGTCAAATTTGAGTTCTTTGAGGATTGTCCATACTTCCTTTCACAAAGACTGTATTAGTTTGCATTCCCAAAAGTAATGTTTTCAGACTCACAATTTTATTGTGGCCAGAGACAAATCTTTATGTCAAGTCTTTCTTACCTGGTTCTAGATGACTACCTTGGCCTAGGACATACTTCCTCCCCTCCACCTGGCCAACTTCTCATCAGCCTTCCTACAGAAGCTTAACACCCACTTATGCCTCATGTTCCATTATTGGGATGGTAGTAACAAGGGAGTTATTTATATCCTACCGCTCAAGGTCATTGCTCGAGTCTGAGTTTTCACAGACTGCCTCCTGAGGGTACATGTGGTATACAGAGTTAATCACTAATGCAGATACTGACATGCTGGGAGCTTGTCAAACAGTCATACATAAAGTCCAAAAATTTCAACCTCCAACATAAATGGGTTAAATATCTCTTCTTTAGCTGGGCTGTTTATGACTTCAGACTAGGTGAGCTTCTCACAACTGTATTCTGGGGTAAGGAGAGATTGTGTCACCATAGTTCTGTCTTCTGTGATGAAATCACATCACATATATATTTACCCATTTAATATTTGTTTATCCCCCACTAGACCCTTAGTTCTCAAACCCAACCATGTATCAGAATCACCTGAATGGCTTATTAACATACAAATAGCTGAAAAAAAAAAAAAAACATACTAATAGCTGGGCTCCACTCCTGGAGTCTCTGGTTCAGTTCTCGAGTGGGTTCTGAGACTTTGTATCTCTTAACAAGTTCCTAGGTGATGCTGGTGATCCAGGGATCACCCCTGGGAAATCAATAAATCAGTCTGTAAGACTCATGAAAGAAGGGGCCAGGTCTGTCTCATTCATTGTTCTAGCCCTAGTGCTAGCACAGTGCCTGGCACACTGTGGGTTCTCGAAAAATATTTGATAGCTAAAGAATCTTCTTCTTAGAGACAAAAAATTATGGCTTTAAACATCCAGAGTATAACATTAAGAGAAGAAACTCTCTGCAGCATCTTTGCAATTTTTCTATAAATCTAAAATTATTACAAAATGAAAAGTTTTATACATATGGGCAGGCATGACCTTAAGGTATATCCTGGACATTTCCACTTTTATTCAATTTGTAATAGAAATTCAGAGAAACTTTTCTTGGTCTTCTCTTGCTGGAGAGTGCAGCATGCAATTGAGTCCTGAGTGATTGAGAGCACTCAGGGTCAGCTGGCTTCTAGTAAAAAGCTGCATCAGGCTTGTACCTGTAATTGTGTAGATGCCCTGACTTTAACTCCCCTGAACCAAATGAAGAACAGATGGCCACCTGGATGATGCTTTCCATCACTCGGTGGCCATATACTAATCATCAGTAAATTACTTTCTGAGTACCCTTTGTGACTGTGCCAGGCCTGTCTTACGCAAAAGCTGAGATAGCAACCACCTGTTGAATGGGTGATTTACAGGCGTTAGGAAGATTCCTTTTTCCCCAAATATCTCTACTTCCTTTTTCACTCCCAACTTGCCACTGGGCTGGGATTTACACTAGCAGAGAACACTCTTAGTTTTCAAATATGGCCTTGCCACAAGATCTCTGTTGAAATGCCAAGTGGTAGCACTTTGAAACACCATCCACCAGTTTATTCCCAGATGGGATTAATTTATCAGGCTGCTTTCCAGTTTGCCAGCCAGCTGTGGGAGCCCTGAGGAAGCTATGTTTAGACAAGGGGACTGCATGAGGCGGATCTGAGTTGGAACCGCAGGGCAGGGGACACACAGAGGGACCCAGGGAGAGAGACCAGCAAAAGGTCCTAGAAGGGAGGAAGTGGCAGAATGACACCTGGTTGTCGGCCAGCCCTGGGATTCACTGTGCATTTTCAGTGAATCTCATATACAAAAAAAAAAAGATATGCTGCTTGCCTTCTAGTCAGACAGAAGCCAAAATCCAGAGTTATTAATACTAATGACTGCACCAGAGTCTGTGCTAGGTACCTTATCAACATACTTCACTGAACACAGTGTCAGAGTTATATATCCCATTATATTCTTCTAAAACCTTGCCAGGCTGCTGTTATTTTTCACTATTTATTGCTGAGAAACTGAGGCTCAGAGAAATAATGTGACTTGTCCAAGCATCCACATTAGGTAAGAGCCAGAGCTGGGTTCTTTTCCCTGCTATTCTACCCATCATGGAAAAGGGCCAGTATTAATAATGCTACAAGGATCTTTCCAAACCTGGCTCCACTGGCTGCAGGTCCTTTGGAAAGTCAGTAACCATTGCCAAGACTTAGTTTTCTTGCCTACAAAGTAGAGCTCCTGTTCACTTCGGTGTTAGTTATTGTTAATATCATCATTATTATTTTGTTTATATGCCTAAAATAACTTCCTTTGTGCTTCAATTGTTAATTTTATCCCAAAATGTATTTCTCTTCTGGGACTAAAAGGATAGAGTGATAAGCAAGAAAAAGACTCTGGCCTCAGGGAAATTAGTGAAGAATAAACTAATAAACAAGTATAAAGAGGTAAAAGCAAATAATTACAGAAGGTGATACACACCAGCAAGGAAATAAATGGGACGCATGATGAAAAAGAATAGGGCTGGGGAAAGGTGGGTTCAGGGAAGGTGATTAGGGCAGGGCTCTCCACAGAGCTGACATTTAGGCTGAAATATGACTGATTAGTAGGCAACCATGCAAAAAATACAGGAAAGGGCATGTCAGGGAGATGGATATGCAAGTACAAAGGCCAAGAGGTATAAAAGGAAGACCCAGTGAGCCAGGACAGTGATGATGAGGACCAGTTGAAAGGTAGAAGGGAGCCAGAGAACACAGGTTACTGTTGGTCCTGGCAAAAAGTTAGAATATCATTCAAAGCAAAAAGAGAAGAGATAGTGAGGGGTTTTAAGCAGCAGGGTAATAAAAGCTGACTTAGTTTTTTTTTTAATCCCTTTGATTGTTGTGTGGAAATGAAATATAAACAAAAGTACAGAGATCACGTAGGATGCTTTACAATAGTTAGGTGGGATATGGCAACAACGCTGACTAGAGAGATGAGGATGGAGATGGTTAAATAAAAGAATTTGCAATACATTCAGGAGATGAACCCAAATGACTTGATTCAATGGGGTCACTGAGAGGAAGGAGAAACTTCAATTCTGATGAGCCTAGCATGTTGGTTTGAGAAACTAACTATGTCAGGACATAGAGAAAAAGATGTTTGGGAAGAAAAACAATTGAGATTCCTAGAAAACATTCAATTTGAGGCACCATGAGTCTGTGTGATATAAGAGAAGAGGACTGGGTCAAAAGCACACACACGTGATTCATCATCATTCAGACATTGTTACACCATGGTCTGGGGGAGATCACCTAGTGAGAGAGTAGAAGAGATGTAAGAAAAGGGCTCCACAGACCCACAGGGGGCTTTCACTCCTGGAAGGCTGGGTCAGGGGGATAAGGAGGAATGGCCCAAAGACAGTGACATCACAGGGGCCAAGGTAGATGGTGTTCAGAAAAGGACTCAGGTCAAAGATGCTGAGAAGTCACTGAGGTGAAGACATGAAGGGGCCCTTCAACTTGCCACATGGTGGTTGCTGAGGACAAGACCAGTTTCATTGTCTTGATGAAAATAGAAGCCCAGTCAGAGGAGGTTGAGAAGGGAAGGAATAGAAAACAGGAAATGTGGCCAACTCTCAAATAACATTTTGCTGTGAAAGGAAGAGGAATAGGGTGGCAGCTGGAAGAAGATGTGGTATGAGAAGAGGCTATTAAGATGAGAGTACTTAGAGATCAATCATATGAGCCAGGAGAAAGGGGGGAAATGGCACAGAAGAAGTGTCCTGTAGGGGCAAAGACCCTACAAGAGCTAGAGGCTGTACTCTAAATCTGCAGTCCCCAACCTTTGGGCCACAGACTAGCACTGGTAGGTGGCTGGTTAGGAACCTGCACAGCAGGAGGGGAGTGGGTAAGCAAGGAACACTTCATCTGTGCTTGTAGCCACTCCCCATCATCACCACCTGAGCTCTACCTCCTGTCAGATCAACGGCAGCATTAGATTCCTAAGCAATAACTCTACTATAAACTATGCATGTGAGAGGTCTAGATCATATGCTTCTGAGAATCTAACGCTTGATGATCTGAGGTAGAGCTGAGGACATAAACAACACACTTCACGTGCCACTGTACTTCTCCTGTCCAGCACTGTCTAATTGCAGGAAAACAAGCTTAGGGCTCCCACTGATTCTGCATTAAGTTGATTAAGATAATTATTTCACTATATATTAAAATATAATAATAATAGAAATAAAGTGCCCAATATTCAAGGTAATGTGTTTGAATCATCATCTCTAAACTATCCCCTCCCTCTGGTCCATGGAAAAATTATATTCCATGAAAACTGGTCCCTTGGGACACTGCTAAAGCATTAGGGGACGGCTTGGCCTTCAACAGAGTAGGGGCACTCCTTTCAGGGGACACAGTAAGACAAAGTGAGAGAGGTTGATACAGGTAGCTCACCTGTGTGGTTGCAAAACACAGAACTCTTCTTCTAGTGTGGCACAGAGAAGCCAAAAGTTTGGACACCCTTGTGAGTATAGAGGGTAGGCAATGGAGTGACAAGGGCCTCCTACGGCCTTTAAAGTAGTCTCAGCTTGGGTATTCTAAGATATAATGACTACAAATCGGGATTGTGAAACACAGATACAGAATCAGTTTTCCCATATATAAAATACCTAAAGGTCAAATAATCCAAAGCCTCTCTTTTCACAGCATAGGTCCAAAGGAGTTTAGTGACCAAATCCTAGAACATAGCTCTTTAGTAACAGTGATGAGGAAACCAGTGTATCAGGATCTTAATCCTATTGTAAAACAACAAACTCTTCCACTCTACCTGTAGCTTCATAGACTGAAAGTGTCTTCACAGATAACATAGCAACTTACGTTCCTTGATTTTTGTTCTCGCACCTACCTGCTATATATGAAGTCATGGGGCATTAACTCTTATTCAAAAACACACCAAACAACTCAGATGGGGATTGGGGGAGACAGAAACTCAGAAGCAGCAAACCTGCAGGTCTCAATTAAGACTTTCAGGTTATTAATATCATCGCCATGAAGAGTAATCGGTGCTTATTCTAGAGCTGCTTAGACTAAACTATTATCACAGCCTCTCCATACACTTGTTAATAACAACACTGAAAATGTGTGGCTTGAGGAAGAAAACAGGTAGGGAATCATAAGCCAATGTGGAAAAGAGGCAGAGTCTACTACCAGAAAAATGATCCTTTTTTTTTTTTTTTTATTTTGGGATATTTTGCTCCTCAATAACCAAGCATACTGATGTAGCTTGAGCTAAAGTAAGGCGTTAGACACCTTGTGAAAGGCCAAACCCACCTCAATTTTCACTCTCTCTCTCCTCCTCTTCAATAATCACTTCAGCACATAGGCCTTGCAGAAATGGACTGTAAAACAAACCTATCCCGAGAAGACAGGGGATCAGTCCAGAGATACAGCAGACCCTTGTAAAACCACATTCCTATCCTTGGTTCCCCTGATAACTAACCAACCCCCAACCCTGTCAATCTTACCTTGCAAAGTCTCACTCTTGTCCCCCACCCCAACGGAAAAAAAGATATAAATATTCCCTTGTTTTGTCATATCGGGGCCAAGAAATTGAGGTGTGAACCCATGTCAGTCAGCTAGCCAATAAAGACCCTATACCTAATTTGAACTCAGTGTGCTGGCATTTTCTCTGTAATTCCACTCACGTTGGGTAGAACATTTGGAGGCCTTAGCAAGATGCCTCCAGTCAGAGGGTCGGCCTCCTTGCATGGCGCCCTGGAGAGGGCAGGAATTATAGGGGAGGTGGCCCCTGAGATGTTCCAGAGCCCCGTAATTTCTTGAATTCCAAGGGTTCCAGAGGAAATTTGCAAGACTTCACCAAAATCTTGGGTCTAAAACTCCCTCTTGAGAGGTAAAATGTTCTTTTTCTAAGTGTAGTTTGTTTGTGTTCAGAAAATAACATTATGTTCCCAGGAACGGGCCACAGAATAGTCACTGGAACACCAATGCCATCAGGATGTTAGTGAGTGCCCCTGGAACCAGGTTAGGGCACAGGGAGGATGACAGGACCCCAATAAAGAGTCATAGGGACTTCTGAAGGCCACCCAGTAGAGACCCAAGGAGGAGACATAGGGGCTTCTGAGGGCTTCTTGGTGCTGGGTAGGCCTGTCCCAGGTTCCTGGAAACACTGGGTCACCAGTGGGGAGCCTCAGCCTCAGACGTGCATTCAATTTATTCTTTGTTAGTGCATTTGTTTGTCATCATTGTATCAGTATGCCTGTTATTGTCTATTCTTTTTGATTGGGTTCACAATCTGGGAACTCAATAAAGTAAACCCCTCTCACTCCTCCCGTGCACATTAAAGAACTTCACTGCTGGCTTCTCTATCTACTATGAAGTCTGATTTTGTTTTTTTGAGACAGAATCTCACTTTATTACCCTTGGTAGAGTCCTGTGGTGTCACACAGCTCACAGCAACCTCCAACTCCCGGGCTTAGGCAATTCTCTTGCCTCAGCCTCCCTAATAGCTGGGACTACAGGTGCCCATCACAATGCCCTGCTATTTTTTTGTTGTAGTTTGGGTGGGGACAGGTTTGAACTTGGCACCCTCGGTATATGGGGGTGGTGCCCTACTCACTGAGCCAAGGGCACTGCCTTGGAATCTGATTTTCTAAGAACTGCCTCCTAGTCCTCTGTGAAGTTGAATGGCCCAGCTTTAATGTAAGGTGGCCTTCCACTGACTCCCTTGACCTGGCTCTCATGACTGTATTCCATCAAGTGGTCACTGAGAAGCCAGGTCACTTGGACCAGTTCCCCTACATTGATCAGTGGTTAATTTTAGTCTGTAACTTCCTCCCTGGCTTTGAGCATGTGCAGTGGGTACAAAAAAGCAAGACCACCCAAGGGGAGAACAAACTCAGATGTACCTGACAGTTGCTGACTGGCATGCAGAAACTGGCATCTGCACTAGGAGATCTCTAAGTCAATATAGAATCAATCTAGGGTTCCCACTATTGGAGTGGAAAGGGGGTGTGTCTAACCCCAGGGTGTTAGATCACTGGCATAACTGGTGAGAGATGTAGGAAAGAGTGTGGGTGTGGTGGGACTGAGACTAAATACTGAGGGTAGAGTTCCCCACTTCCCCTCAAAGGCCCTAGGGGAGTGTTGGTCCACCTCCTATGGCTAAGTGGCAGTTGAAGTAAGAAATGAAGGCTGCCCAGGTTAGGAAATGAGTTAGAATTGTGTGCATATAAGTACTTGGAAACTGACTGAGACGGGTAATAATAGGCAAGGCATTGCCCTCCCTGCCTTTTTCACAGGGAAAAACAACTGTAAGACTGGCCACTGTCCATATACCTGTCTGTAAAGTGTTTGTAATTTATCTGAGGGAAGAAGATGAGAAGCACACAGGAGAAGCCCACCCCATTAAGAACTGTGTTAAAGCATTTTGAAAAAAGGCTTATGTAAGACTGCTGCAACCATGTCTCTGGAAAGATTGAGAGCTTTAAACAAGAATAACTTAAATGCCCTGATGTTCAGGTGACTATAGTATTGTTTTAGATAAAGTTGGTTTTAAACCTCTTGTTAAAATTCTAATGTCCAAAAATTATAAAACTGCCACCTCTGTAGTATATCTAAGTTTACTGGATTTGACTGTGAGCTTGTGTTCTTGATTTTAAACCTCTAAATTGTGTGAAGCCTAAGAGCACATTCCCTTACCTAGGCCAGTAAGTGCAGAGCACAGTCTAGCCCACATAATGCCTTTCTTCCCTGCTCTGACTTTGCCCACTGGCTATTCTAAGAGAAACTGGATATTCCAGGTTTTCTGCTTTCTGTCTTGGATGCAGGTTCTTGGTGGCCCTCTTTGCCATGTGGCCATGTGAGACTTAAAGGAACAATGAAAAGACATCAGAAAGAATGCCTATGTTATGGTTTTATTACCAGAGTTTCCTTCTTTAGTGAGGCCTTGGTCTCAGGAATTAAGAGTTAAGCCCATAGGCCACAAAGCAATGATAAAATGGGATTTTTTTTTAAATCCAGCTGACTATCCAGTATTGCTTTTAGAATGTTTTGGCTTGTAATTTTATTTAAACACATGTTTTAAGCCTTTGATATTTGACAAATCTTTTAAACAAAAAACTCTTAATTTGGTCTTTTTAAAATATTAAGACCACTTAAAGTCTGAGAAAGATGTATTATTAGGCATATTTAATATATTAAAAATGTATAAGAAATATTGTCAAATATAAAATAGTAATTAATTTTGTATAAATTATATTTACACATATATTCCAATTATAAAATATTGGCCTGTCTTAATATATATTGTCAATGATAATTTCAATTCATCTCAGAAAATGTTTTTTGTAACTGGCTGAGTCCAAATTTGTCCTTTCACGGAAATATTAGGAAAGGCTGGTGAATTCTCTTAAAGTCAAATTTCTGATGTCTTTGACAATTAAATACCATCAGGCTAAAAACAAACTTCTAGGACTTTAATTAGAAAGCTAACATGTCTATGAGTATTGCTAACCTAACTTCAAATGAAACAGAAATTAGTTATGTAGAACTTTGCTAATCTTTTATGGCTTTTTATTGGTGAATCTTTCTGTGTTTTGTTTTCCCAAAGTCGAAGAAACCATTTTCTGTCTCTTGAGCTATTTGTAGCTTTCAGCAATGTATGTACTTATAGGCAGAATTTGAAACATTTGTTTTTTTCTCTCTCCTTGATTTCTCCAGAATTTGAAAGCCATTTGTAAGTATTACTAATTTCTGAAAATATAGTTATTTATTTATTCAAAAATAAGAATAAATAAGTCATTTATTAAAAAATAAGAATCTGTTTTGTTCTATAGGACATGATGAAAGCACTGCTTTTTTTGTTTGTTTGTTTGTTCGTTTTTTAACCAAGGCTTTGACTGAAATAGCTTTTTCAGAGGTGTCCAGACTGCATTAAGGAATTAAGGTTGACTTTCTAAATCAGTAAGAAAGCCCTTGAGAAAAACTGGCCAGATACCCATCAATAACATTTCCTGAATTGTGGCAAGTAAGGAAGGTCACTTTCTCACAGGTCTGGAAATGTCAATTTGCTTGAGGACCTCAAGAAAAGAGGAATTTACCCAATGCATACAGGAATCTAATGGCACAGATGAACCATGGGCTCATGGAAGGCTATCAAATCTAACCTGAGATTCCTTATAAAAGGTTCCAGCAAAGCCAATTTTAAAAAGAAAGAAAGACCTAAGTGGCTAACAATTATTCTTGTTGCACTTTATGCAAATAATCAGACCCAGTATACTAAAAGTACAGTTTATTTTGGCAATTGAATTAATTCTGCTATAATTTGTTTTCAATAAAATGAGAAATTAGAGAGAGAGAAATACTTCAAAAGGAAAAAACATGATAGCCCACCTATATTAGATTCCATCCTTGTCTGCAATGCCAGCTCATGAAACATAGCCGCTTAACTAAACTGATCTGTTAAATGGAACTAAGAGACTGGCCAAAGAGTATAGAATTATATACAGTAATTATATTTACTTTGAAGCCTTGAGGCTCATCTGTTGGCTACACTGGAAAAATTTATACAGTATTAAACATTATCTTCTGTGTCTATATAAATACCTCAGAAAAAGACTAGAACCTTAATGAAAATTTTCCAATAATGATGTGATTGTAGCATGGCCTCCTAAGTGGCCTCACACCCAACTAATGTTCAGAAATATTCACTTAAATTATCCATAACTTTTAATCAGTTCCATAGAAAATCTTAAAGCTAGATATTATCTTAAAAACTATGCTAAGTTTTAACACCCCTTTAGCAGTGCTGGATAGATCGTACAAAAAGAAGCTAAGCAAAAAAAATTTAGATATAAACTTAGCCATTCAACATCTGAACGTAACAGACATCTACAGAACATTTCATCCCAACAAAACTGAATACACATTCTTCACATCAGCCCATGGAACATATTCCAAAATCAACCACATCCTAGGCTACAAATCTAACCTCATCAAATTTAAAAAAATAGAAATTATTCCTTGCATCTTCTCAGACCATCATGGAATAAAAGTTGAACTCAATAACAACAGGAACCTGCATACTCATACAAAAACATGGAAGCTAAATAACCTTATGCTGAAGGATAGATGGGTTATAGACTAGATTAAGAAGGAAATCACCAAATTGTTGGAGCAAAACAACAATTAAGACATGAATTACCAGAACCTCCAGGATACTGCAAAGGCAGTCCTAAGAGGGAAATTATAGCACTGCAAGCCTTCCTCAAGAAAATGGAAAGAGAGGAAGTAAATAACTTCATGGGACAATTCATGCAACTGGAGAAAGAAGAATATTCAAACCCCAAACCCAGCAGAAGAAAAGAACCAAAATCAGAGAAGAATTAAATGAAATTGAAAACAAAAGAATTATACAACAGATCAATAAATCCAAAAGTTGGTTCTTTGAAAAGATCAATAAAATAGATAAACCTTTGGCCAATCTAACCAGGAAAAAAAGAGTCAAATCTCTAATTTCATCAATCA